>CM034155.1:555612120-555677981 GCA_019776745.2 Taxus chinensis
TTATGATCCGCCTAGTCATATCTGACGATTATGGACACCTCTGTCCGCCAGACCATTGAGTAATGTGTTGTTGTCAATACTACCCTATTCTCATATAATACTATGATATTGTTTGTTGAACTAACAGACACATTCCTCCACTGACTTTTTGACTATTTGATGATACACCTCAACAACTTATGCTGCAATGTTTATATGTTAATGTTAGTGACAATATATGGTTTCTTAATATTGATCTATTTCCATACACTTGATATGACCACAGTTTATCTTTTGAGCTTTTTAGTCCCCTTATAAAAATCCCATCTTAAATTGGTGTCAGATAGTGGGATTATTATAACAGTTCATGTATATTACAAATAAAGTTAATAATTTGACACCATATGATAACATTCATTTACTCATATCCAAACTATTGCAAATATTTGAACAACATGTTTATGATATTTACATGACACTATAGTTTATATTAAGGTCGCAAACAAATTATCCCCAAGGCATGCTCAAATGTACACATGTTGTCTATGTGGTAGGCTCAAATACACACACATTGGATATGTGGAAGGCTCAAATATAATTAGGATGGATACATGGAATGCTTAAATTCATATACGGTAGTGTTGTGATAAGGTGAATTACACACAAGTTGAATCTCATAGTAGGCTCTTGATTGTTATAGTGGATTATGGTAGGCTTGATTGCCAAAATTATATTACATCCCAAATTTTAATCATTTACATTTACATTGGGGGCCTACAAGTGTAATTATATGTTTCATGATTTTAATTTAGTTATTTTATTTAAAAAAAATTTATAAACATCTTGACTAAGCATTTATACACACTTTTGCATGTCGAATGCATGTTCACATATATGAAAAAAGAAGTAGCAAGCACAAACATTTCAATCTCATGTATACCTTGTCCTTTTGTGATGTTTGCATTTAAAGTTCTTTTTAAATTTTATTCAACAATTTCAACAACTAAATTAAAATGGGGGAAAACATAACACCCTAAATTGGTCCAAGGAAATTTTGGCAATAATCATTTAGAATTTATCTCATCCCAAATGTCCAATTTTTTTATTGCACTTAATCGATTTTAATATTGAATTTTAAATAATAAAGTCAAGGAATTTAATAGTTGAATTTAATAAACAAGTTCCCAAACTATGGATTAAATTTTTCTCCATAGATTGAATATATAACAAAAATTACAAGTTAATTGTATAAAAAGCGAGTGATGAATCACACTTTTGAGAGTGACATGATATAATCGAGAAATTAAATTCAAACTCAACAAATTCAACAAGAAGCAAGAAACTAAAAAACATTATGCAATGAGAACCATAACCAACATAGACAGTTATGCAATTTTAAACCAAAAAACTGAAGAAAGAAGATTTGTGGAGGAAGATGAGAAGCTTATTTTTAGCACAGCGGGTCTGCTTGTAAGCTCAATCCCATCACCGTTTGATGAAGTCACTCGCATGATGATTCGTTTCATCTCCTTGGAAGGTAGGTTTGTTACTGTCCCAGCTAAGCATCTCATCTTTTTAAACCACTTCCGTAGGAATAGATTGGTTTGCTTCCCTCATTATCTTTTAAACTCTCTTGAGCGCTCCATTTTGGAGTTCCAGAAGCATTCCCGGGTGATTCCCTTGCATCAAGGGCTTATTTTGCTAATACCCCGGTCTTCCTTCCTCTCCTAGTCTGGCTCCGATGGGCTCCGCTACTGCCAGTCCTGCTTCTCTTGCTACCCTTGATGCCCTTGCTGCTGCCCCTGCCACCAGTGCTGCTACCCCCTTGCCAGCTGCACATGTTTCTCCTTCTATTCCTCCTACTGCTCCTCTTGCCACCCACATCGCCTCTACCTCTAAGCGTCCACTCACTAGGGCTTCTAGGAGACTCAACCTTGAGACTCTTGCAGCAGGGAAAGAGCCTCTTGATCTTGACATTGCATGTGACCTGCTGAACATAAGTAGTGCCAGTCCCCGGGAAGCACAGATGGATAACCCTTCCAAGAGACTGGAGGCCTTAGAGCTGAGATAAATATGCTGAAGAATGAGGTCAAAAACTAGCTAAGCAAAAAGGTAAGAAAGCATGGAGGGGGAAGGGAGCATTGACAATAGTCAAATTGAAGACATATATAAAAAGTTGACCTCCTTGGACTCCCGCCTTGGGAAGGCTAAGACTAGGCATGATTACAACATTGCCCCCTTTAGGGCTATTGAGGAATTCATCGTGGGGCATGCCAAAAGTGTTTCCAAACCTCAGCGGTGTCCCGGCTGCACTTTGGGGCAATGAAAAAGAGAGCAAAAGAACCATCGAGGAGCTCGATAAGACGGATGCTACCCACATGACCGCTTTGGGTATGTTTCATGCTTGGAAAAAAGTCAAGATCAGTGTTGATCAAGCAGCCAAGAAGTAGTCGTGCATGCTTCTACTGCTCTCTTTTGTTATTCTTACTGTTTCTTGGCTGTCGAGTTACTGTTTTTTTGCTGTTGTTTTGCTGTTAAGTCTCGCTTATGTAGTTGTTTCTGGGCTACGTTGAATTTCATTGTACTACTTGGACTTGTTTAGTCCTGCTATGCTTCTCACTCTTATTCCGGCTTAAAGGCCTTTTTTTGTATCCAAGGGTATAGTCCCTTTCAAAAAACTATTTGCCATTATTAAAAAAAAAAACATAGACAGTGGCAGAGGAGAATCATCTTAACCTCCCATAAGTGGAGGAGGATAAGCTTCAAATAAAAATAAAAATTGCATTGGGATTTCATTTTTATGGGTTTATAGTGTACAATAATGATGTAAAATTTTGTTTGTAAGACTCAAAAATAATTTATTTCATTTTGAATGTTCAAAATGAGTAGGCCCAAGTTCTCTTTGAAAACTTGGGTTTGTTATTGACAAGAATATCTCTTCGAACTAGTTTGATTTCTCCCTCATAAATAACAAAATTGGTAGATTTATGCAATTGACTCATGTGGTAATTATTAGATTCAAACTTTGCATCATGAAATAGTTATCATTTTTTACAGTGAACACTTACCAAAATTAAATATATCTCAAAGAATAAACAAAAGACACATCACACATATAAGTCCCCTTCAAATTCTTACTCTATACTTGAGATATTTTATTAATAGGCCATATATTCCTACAACCCCTTCTAAAATAGAGTTTTTCTTCCATATTGAAATCTATTTTTATGTATTAAAAAATCATTTGCCACTTTATCTTTAATTAGTATACCCCTTTTGAAAGTGCACTCCCTCCATTAAGGTTTGAAGTATTAAAAGACTCCTTTTTTAGTTGTGACAATTTTTTTCAAGAAGGCATTTGACATTTAAAGATTGTCGTTTCCTAAGTATAAATTTCAAAGTCCAAAGACAGAGTAATTGATGGATCAAGGCTTAAATATGCCCCAACTCTGTTATTACGTAAGGGCGTACGATATCAGAAGGACTTTGGTGGTAGTCGACAACATCTTGCCTCCCCAATTGATATACAAAATATCTTTTCACCGCCACTATTTTGTTATTTATATCCCATGTATTCGCATTGTCGAATAAGTTAAGATCTATATTCTCTAGTTGTTTCGATCTCAGAGTTTCTTTTCAAGAGTGATTTTTTGATGGAGGAAGTGAAAGTTCTGAGCTTTTGGGTGAGCCCATTCGGAATGCTCGTTCAGATCGGATTGGAAGAGAAAGGCGTCAAATATGAATACCAGGAAGAAAATGTTCGGGTGAACAAGAGCAACCTACTGTTGATAATGAATCTAGTGTACAAGAAAATATCACCTGTATATTTTCCATTGATTTGTGGTAAATAGAATCATTTAACTACACAATTGTGTCGATCTCAAAAATATATATTCAACAAAAAGAAGAACCAAAACTACATAGCCAAGTTATTACTGTTTTTTAATTGACCTACAAGAAAAAAGAAGCAAAATTATTGACATTCCAATAGAAGTCAAATTTATGAATGAATTGTCACATGACATTCCAATAAAGTTCAAATTTATGAATGACAGTGAAATAAACATCAGATTCAATGTTGAGAATATAAAGTGAACGACGTACTCCATTACACCCTTGCCTTCCATTGTAAAATGCCTCTCGTGTTAAAATTTCTCATCATTGTGTCTCAATCCTATGTTATTCAAAGTTGAGATAAATGATTCAATGGAAAAGTAAGAGCTTGATATCCAATATTAGTAAAAAAAATCATCATTTATGCCAATGCTATGCAATATCACTCATCGAGCTCCTTTGGATCAAACTACACACTTGAGCAATCACAACAATCAATGTTGGTCCTTTTCCCGACCATCGTAGTCATCTTTATTCTGGTTGTCATGTTTCTTTGTGTTAAATTTTTTTTGGGCCACGTTTAGATCCTACATGGTTGAAGTTTAAAACTTTTAGATTTATATATGACTTCTACTTATTTTCTTCATGAATTTCATGGTAGAATTGGTATGAAATCAACTTCTTCAATTTACCATAAGCACATCAAATTTTAAACTAAGAAAACTCTTTTAGACTTGGGCATTATATGCTACACTCGAATGGTTTTATTACTAATAATCCCTCCTAATTTTAAAAGAGAGAAATTTGTACTCAACAATGTAAGAAATTGCATGGAGTTTCAGTCTACAACATTTTTTCTCTACATTAAATCTACCTATCGCTCTATGACCAATTATTGAATGTGATATTTTATCAATGCTTATTTGTGCATCACTTGTTTTCTTGTAATTAATTGATATTAAAATTAAAAAGGGGAGCAACAAAGTG
This sequence comes from Taxus chinensis, assembly GCA_019776745.2. Taxonomy (NCBI): domain Eukaryota; kingdom Viridiplantae; phylum Streptophyta; class Pinopsida; order Cupressales; family Taxaceae; genus Taxus; species Taxus chinensis. The sequence continues at coordinate 555,616,921 of CM034155.1, forward strand.
CTACAAAAACCAAGCATTGTGGATGGATTTTAACCCTCGAACCTAATGGATTTATGCTTGTGTCCTTTTTTGATGTATATCATACAAATTAGGGTTGATTTGCATATTCCTATACTTTTTATCATGCATATTTACAGGAAGCGCTCTAACTTGTCAAGGGGAGGATTACAAAGATGGTCAAGATGAAGGAAATTCTACTCAAAACTTGTGGCAAACCCGATAGTTTGACATCCTTGTCTATGACACACATTCATTGTCCATTGACATACCACATTTCTTAAAGATAAAACCTTATCCACCTCCACTCAAATGGCCTCCCACACATATTCGCAAAGACTCCAGTAAGTAAATCTTCCTAGTACAACTTCAAAAATAATTGAGGCATACATGGTGCGACCATATTCACTGAAGTCAATCCACCTCATTCACGTTGTTAAATCATGGTTGTATGTCAAACATGGAGCCACTAACAAATGGAAAAAAGAACAACTTCATCAATTGTTCATGTCTACCACAACTACTCTGAAATTCTTACAAGTAATTCCCCCACATATAAAGCAGTATGCTTGATGGAACTTATATTGTACAAACCATTTCACAATATAAACATCAACCTAGGAAGCCTCCCTCTTGATATTATTACAAATTGGGAGAACACAAGGACCTCCTACTAAACTTGGTATGTTGGATGCACACCCCTTGATGGTGGCCATATATCTAAATAAAATACTTCAAGTGATCAAGAACTCAATGAAGATCCCTTACAACTGACAAAATGACAGGATTTGTCCCAACTCAACCCTAAAAGTGAATCTCTACTAATCTACACCTTGTTAGGGCATTGGGATTTTGACATCCTCCACAACCAGACCACTACTATTGTTCCAAGTTCCTTCTAAGAATTTCCCTCTACTTTGTATCCCTTAATCAAGCAAGCCCTATTTTCCCTTAGATAAATCCTTTCACCTTACACTCACGTCACCCTTGTTAATAGAACATCAACTTTCCCTCAACATTATTCTTCGCCATTATAATCACCAAGATAAACATCCTCTTTTGAATATGGTCTTTCAAGGTACTGCAGGTATAGGGAATTCATTCCTCATTAAGAGGATACAAATAACATTGTCTTCAACTTCAATTCAGACATTCTCTCCACTATATTTCTCAGTCCAACAGGTGTTGGTAGATTTCACCTTTTTTGGGTCCACTATTCATACATGTGTGTTTATACCTAATGAAACCACTTGTGAGGTAAGTAATCTCATGTTTCCAATAGTCATTAAAACACATAAGGTACATTTTGATTAATGAAATGAGCTTTATAGGACTAAATTTTATGTCCCTTATTGATTTGTGCCTAAGGGAGGGTTTACCCAAAAATAAGAATGAAGCATTCGATGGGTGCTCGATCATTCTCATTGGTGACTTGGTCAACGACATACCCATGTATGCAGGAACTTCTTACGGCTCAACACATTCATGAAGCTTCTTTGTATCGATGACCCTCCACATAATTTTTAGCCAGCAAGGACAAAACCCTTCACGAGTCAAGTTTCACAACCTCTTGCTCAACATATGTAATTTAGTTAGATGTAGATGCAAATCTTGAGGACTAAGAACTTTTAATTTCCAAAACAGGTGCTTCTTTGTCTCTACCAAAAAAACATTCCATTCCTCCACCCATTTGTTTGTAGCAAATACTTTATTTGACCTATACAATATGCAAATGTTACAAACATTTACATGTTCCCATTGCACATGTAAATGCAAAGAACATTAGATGCAATGGAACTTGCCACATTGATGATTACTAGTTATAAAATAAAGTCCTTCTTTATATTATCCAAAAATTTATTGCAATTGCCAATCTTTGAGTCAAAGATGGCCTCATTTATGGTGCAATTGGAATTTTACATTCAATTTTCTATGTCACCGGGTCAAAAACACCATTACAACCATCATTTGTGATTATCGACTTTAGCAAATCCATTGGCCCATCATGGGATCCCCACAATCCTCATCATGTACCAATTTTCTCTGTTTCTCGTGGTAATCACAATCAACTTCCCCTCAAAATGACATGGGTGAAAACAATTGAAAAATATCAAGGATTGACACTAGAGAAAGGTACAATCAACATAGGAAACAAAGATCGACAAGGGCTTACTTTCACAATAACTATGGTGTTGTCCCTCAATGAATTGTGCATACACTACAATCTCTTATGAAAGGATACAATATAATGAAAAAGTGTGCCTACGTTCATATACAGAAAAAGGAAGAGCAAAGACTAAAATATCGTCACTACAACTACATCCATAACTATTACTAAATTTGACTCTAATGTTATGTCTTTCAAATAGTACAGTTGTAGTAATTGCCTATATGATGTACTTCATAACTTTAATGCTTCCTTTTATAAAAATGTGACACTCCTACAACTTCACACTCCAATAAATAAACAGGGGTTCTTCATGCAACCTTCAACATTATACAATACTCATTTCTTCAAATTGCATCCCAAATCAACAATTCAAAATTAAATACATATGTCTACAATTCAACCATTCAACCATACTTTACTGAAAAAAAATAAACTTCAAATATTTCACAATCATCTAAATAGACATGTTTGAGGAGAAAAGTGAACTCTCTAAAATGTTGTTGCAATGCCCCTTGGGAATTACAATCTCATTCTTCAACGTTTCTAGAAAATGATGGTAAAAATTACCTTCCCTTGTGTAATGATGAACACTTGAACATTCACCACCCATATATGATTTCTATTAGAGAGCTATGTTGATTACCAACTAAGAGTATAAAATAAGGCACGCTTAGCTTTGGTTTCTCATCCGTCGAAATTTGAAATTTCTGTGACCTCTGGTGTCTGCTCGGATGCCAGACCCCTCTAGTCCAGATCTGGCATCCCGCACTGCTAATTATAGTGGACTGTCATCTCAGCCTCCTAACGAGGCATGGAAAAAAGTGGTGGTAGGGTCCACCTCTACTCCCCATTCGGAGAAGTTGTCCCCTGTCTTTCTTGAAGGGAATCTTTCTCTACAAATCCCCTCACACATCACTTTTACGGTTGCTACTTCTAGAGATTTGTCTCTGGTCAGAAAACTGATGGGCCCTAGACCCCCTCTGGAAGACATTAAAAAATGGGCGCACATGAAATGGACCCCTTGTGGTGCTTTGGAGATTCCGCCATGCCAAATGGATTTATACTCTTTTCTTTCAGTTTCAAAGAAGACTTCACATGGGCTCTACTTGGTGGCTTGTGGTTCTTTGGCAGACGGGGCTTCTACATATGAAAATGGACTCATGGTTTTAATCCGCTAATCGAAACCATGATGCATGCTCCAATCTGGGTGCGACTACTAGGCCTTCCACAAGCGTGCTCCATATGTAAGAGCATTGGACATAGGGATTTTGCTTGTCCCTCTAAGCCTCAATCCAAATCAAACAACCTTGAAGTTACCCCTAAGAAGAAAGGGAAATATGCTCCAAAAGGGGTCCCAGAAGCAGCCCTAGTGATACCTACCTCTAAGCCCTTTTCTCTTCTTGAAGAGGGAAAAATTATTCTCAAGGAACCCATTGAAGATTCTCTAGCTCCATAGATCCTTTCTCCCCCTGTAGTGTCTCCCTTGGATGCTCCCCAGGATTTCTCTGTTCTTTCACCTTCTGATGTGATTCCCAATCTAATCTCTTAGGCTTCCCTGCTTCCTCCCTCTTCTGTGGTTATCCCTATGTTATCTTCCTTCACTTCTTTCCCTTTGGATTCTCCGCCTTCCCCCCAATGATGTGGGACTCCTTACCTCTTCCTCTTTGCCACCACCTTCCTCTATCCCTATCGATTCTTCCTCCCTTTTCCCGCCTACTCTTTTTCCCATTGATTCACAACTTTCCCCCTCTCCTCCTACCTCTGATGATAACAATAAAATTGGGATGACGAGAAGTAGCAGTAAGAAACCTGATATATGAATTGAGAAAACCCACAAGAGAACCCTTGGGAATGTCAAGCTACAACAAGAATCAACTAAATGTGGCGTAAGGGACTCAAAGTACCATCCCCATGGTGGGTGGGAGCAAGCCCAAATCCAAAGATGAAAATTATCTCTTGGAATATCATAGGTCTCAACTCTTTACAAAAGAAGAGGGTCCCCAAGGATATTAGATTAAATCATTCTCCTGAGATAATTATGCTACATGAAACTAAACTAAAAAATGAAGAAAACCTTTCTAATATCTGGTCAAATTCCTCTCTTGTGGCCTAAAATTTTTCTGGTAACTCCGAGGGTTTGTGCACTCTCTAGAATCCCAAAGTACTAAAAGGTAACTGCCTTATGAAACATTCAAATTTCTTCGGCATAGTCTTCCAAGAAGTTGAATCTGATGCTTACTACATCAACATTAACATTTATGCTCCAAATTTGGAGTCAAAATGAGAAAAAATCTTTCAGGACATCTCAAGTTTCAAAAGGAGCTGTGGCAATCTTCCATTTATAATCGTGGGAGATTTCAACAGTGCTCTCTTCCCCTCTAAAAAATAGGGTGTTGCTCCTGCTAGCCCATCCAACATGGAAGCACTAGATGAATTCTTACGAAGAGAGGAGCTCTTTGATATGGACTTGCACGGGGATTCCTTCACTTTGTCTAACCATAAAATTGGTAGGAATCATATTCAAAGTAGGCTTGAATGGGTGATGGGATCTATGGATTGGATCTTACTCTACCCATACTTCTATCTTAGTGCTTTAGCTAAAGTGGTATCTGATCACAACCCTCTGCTTCTCTATGCCAACACAAAACTCAAATCCAAAAACCCGCCTATTAGATTTGAGATGGCTTAGCTTGAAAATAACTAGTTAGATATTCTAATTAAGAGTTGGTGGGATATTAATCTATATGGCACTAAAATGTATAAGTTCTCTAGCAAACTTAAGGAAATCAAAAAATAACTTAAACTCAGGAAAGTTAAGGTTTTTGGTAGCATCAAGCTTCACAAGCAGAAGCTGACTCAGAAAATTGCAAGCATATCTAAAGAAATTAAGAAAGAATGTAGAACAAACCAACTTCATAAACAGGAAATTACTCTTCTAAGTGACTACTACCACAATACATTGAAAGAAGAGGAATCCTATTGGAGGAAAAGATCAAGAACCCTATTGCTCGAATAGGGAGATGGAAACACAAAATTCTTCCATATCACAACTTCCAAACACAAAAGTAGAGATAAAATCAGAGAGATGATGACTTTTGAAGGTAATCACTTATCTAATGAATTAGATTTTTCTAATGAGCTGGTTTCCTTTTATTCTAATCTCCTGTAGGAAGAGGCTCCGCCAAATGAAAATACCATGAACAAGATGCTGTAACACATACCAAAAGTGGTCTCTGACAAAACGAATGAGAATTTAACGAAACACTTCTCTATGAGGTAAGTGCAGGAAGTTGATGGACAAATATAGGGTCATTCGTGGACATCATATTGCAACTAAAAAACATAATATCAACTTGTAGGGATTATTAGTAATACATACACTCAAAATTAGACAAAATTATATTAATATGAATCGTAGCATCTGGAATCTAGTTTCTAAAATACTAATTTTGTAAAAAATGGACTAGATTAGCTATATTAAACACTCAAATTCAATGACTTGGTTTTTTTTTGAAAAACGACGATAAGATTATAGTCCGTTTCCCACAATTTTGGATGACCAAAAATTGATATATATATTTTTTTCGTTGGTGAGAAGTTATATACCACTATCTATCTGTGGATGGATTTTAATTTGATTTATTTTTGAGTATATTTTATTTTTTATGATTTTTTTTCCGTGAAAGTGGTATGAAAACATAAAGAAAACAAGCACTTTCCGTTTACCCTCCATAACTTCATCAAAAAATATTGAAAATCAATATTTTTTTTTTGAACATGTATATATTAATTTCACCACAGTTGGGATGGTATAACTGTTTAATCACATTCTGATAAGTGAAACAAATTTTGCCGTCTTAACTAGACATAAACATTCACCAGGAAAAAGTGTCTTAAAGACCTACTATTAGTAAAAAATTATAAAATGATATTATCCTCTTCTAGTCACTTTAAAATCAATATTTCCTACAAAGCTAATGTCTCTCCCCTACGCAATGGTACCGATTTTTATGACTAGTTTTTACTTTTCGGAAGGGTTCAAGTCCGCGGAAGAATAAATTTGATGTTTTGTTGTTTTTAATGTAAAATTCAGGATTTGATGTCCACTTAATTGTCCCCCAATTTGGTGCACTTACCCTATGGAGGTAATCCACAAGGATTTTTCACAATGAAAGGTGATAATGCTCTTGATCCTGATGGGTTCCCTGCTACCATCTTTGAAATTTTTTGGGAAATCATCAGGCAAGGCCTTTACAAAGCAGTGAATGAATTCCAGCACAACAACTATCTTTTGAAAGATTAGAATACTATTTTCGTTTCTCTGGCACCTAAATCTCTTGGGTCCATATCAGGTGCTAACTTTCGGCCCATAAGTCTATGCAACACTTCTTACAAAATCATCACCAAGATGTTGGCTACTAGATTAAAACTATTAGTAAGTTGTCTCATCTCTAAACAACAAAATTGTCTCATTAGTGGACAACTTATTCAAGGAGGTATAATTTCAATCCATGAAGCCATTCATTAAGCTCAACATTTAAAGTCAGCTAGTTTGATTCTCAAATTAGACATGTAAAAAGCCATCGATAGAGTCAGCTTGATTTTTCTTTCTCGTGTGTTACATTGCTTTAGGTTTGACAACAAATAGTGCAGCTGGATCTTCTCATGTATCTCTACTCCTTGTTTCTCCATCCTCTTAAATGGGATCCCGAATGACTTCTTCAAGAATAATAGAGGAATAAGACAAGGGGACCCCTTGTCACCCTTCCTCTTTTTGTTAATGGCTGACACTCTTTACAAAGCCTTAGAGGTGGCCAAAAAGTGGCTACTATTTCAGGCATCAAAATCACTACTCGCTCCCTGCTGCTACTCATAGTCAATTTGCGGACGACACTCTTCTATTAAATGTTGCATCTATAGTTGAAAGCTAGAGCTCTAAAAGAAATCCTGGAATGTTATAAAATTACCTCTTAGCAATTGATTAATTTACCAAAAGTAGCATAACCTTCATAAACACTCCACCAAAAACTCAAGGAAGGATAACAGATATCTTTGGATTGCCATTGTGGATTTGCCTTCCTCCTATCTTGGCATTCTTCTTTTCAAGGGAAAGAAAATAAAAAAGTCCATGAACCCTATTGTTGAAGAGATACCATAAGAATCTTATAGCATGGAATAGCTCTTCTTTCAAGCTGGAAAGCTCCAATTGATGAAAGCTATGCTTCAAAGTCTTCCCATATATTTCTTGTCACTACGCAAAATGCCTCTTCTATTGTTAATGTTATTGAGAAAATACAAAAAAGGTACATATGGTCAGGCTTAGAGGATAGGAAGAGGATTCACGTAGTTTCTTGGAATTAGTTTGTAACTAAACAAATTGGAGGTTTGGGGGTGTGAGACGCATTGCTGACTTAATGAAGCATTGCTTACTAGATTGGATGGGAAGTGGCTAATGCTAATTTGGCTAACTGGGTTCAAATATTATGATCCAATATTTGGCACGAGCTTTACTAACAACTTCCTTCCATTCCTCCCCTCCTCATGGTTTCTACCATTTAGAACTTGGTGGTTAGTTCTCTGTGTAGACTCCTTTAGTTTGATCAAAGCACTATTATTCCTAATGTTGCACTAAATATTCTCCTTCTCACAAATTGACGATACCCTCGTCAATAGGGCCTCCTCCAACTCATCATTTACGACATTATTTTAGTCATATTTCTCCTATGAATCAATTAATAGGGGTTAATATAGTCCATTATTAGCTAAAACCGTCTTCTCACCCTCTTTTATGCCACAGTTTACTAACTTCCTAGTCTATCAATCTTTCATTGGATTGATTAGACCTCTCAAAACCCTCTTGAATACCTAATTTTTCTCTAAATAGGATTAGTTAATCTAACCTAGTTTTAATTTACTCTAAACCATGATAAATTCTTCTAAACCTAGTCAAATCTTATTTTGACTCTCTAAAGCCTTTGGCTTATCCGTTTTATCCCACAATGTGTATGCCTTCGTTCATCATTTACTCCAATTCGTGCTTCATTGACCTTGTTGTAAGAATTGAACATTGTGTGTCGCTCGTTGATCATATTTGACTTCGACCTTGTTGGAGAGAGAAATTAACATCCTCCGTCTCTTGTCTTGCCTTATCGTGTCATGGTCGATGCTTCTACGTTGTTGGGCCTCCGTAGTGTCCTTTACGATTACCTAGTAAAGGCAAAATCATATTCTCAAATCTAAAGAGGTGGCTTGAATGACGTTTTGGTGTTATAGCTCTGTATAGAATATCCATTTTTGTTAGGGGTATAGAGTATGTCCTTTTAAAAGAATATCTATATAATATTATTATTATAAATTGTTGACCATTGGGTTATTATATTATTGTCAAACTTGACTGTCGATCATTACTAATATGGTTTAATATTATTTGCTTTAGCTGTAAAAATAATCTAATATTATAATTATTTTATTTTAATTGTCGATCGACAATTATTTTTATTATGCGATTTTTATCATTATTATTATTAATTATCTTTAAGCTATTTTTTGTATTCTTGATCGCTCCCATAGACCGAGCCTCATTTCACGCAAAAGAAGAGGATACCCTATTATGGTGCCATGGTTAGTCATTGTCCAATGTTTGATTTCGAAACTTCAACCTTTAGTTTTCCCCCCTTGGCCGTCCAGGCCTACCTGCATGCTTGTTTTAATTGTTTAATTAAGGGTTAATTTGATATTTCTCCCACTGAATTTTCCTCCCACTTGTGAGCATTAATGTATCAGGCTAGGCGTGAAGGAGATGTTGGACTCCTATTGCTTTTCTTTTGGTTCATTGTTGATTGGAGGTGGGTGGAATTGATGGCCACTTGTCATTCCCTTATTTATTGTTTCACCAAAATTTCTCTGACTATTATGGTAGATATGCAAACGATAGCTTAGACCATGTCCGCTTGTTGTGTATTACTTGTTTTTTTTATTTCTTCTCTTTCCTTGTTGTTTCTCCCTCATTTTACATTCATCCTCCCTAGGTGCTTGCAACTGGAACATTGGAAAAAATATTTCTCGGGTATGCTCTGGGGGATGTCCATGTCCTGTTCAAAGCTCTTATTTTTCATTGGCTGCGTACATACTGGAAAAGGTGAAATGAGTAGACTGGACACCTATTGGTTCTTAGGGGAAGAAGGAGTGATTTAGAAGATCCCTTTTTGTGCTATCCTGCAATCACAGAAATAACTTAAGACCCAAATCTCTTTGAGGCATGTTGTCAACAGTTTCATGCCTCAGGTATTCCCCATTGTTTTGTATACATGTCCCCTGAGGCACATTCGACTACATCTGACAAAGTTCTGAGTTCCATTGTGCTTCGATGGATATCCTACCCTACTTTGGCTTCCCATTTTGCTGTGGGATGGGAGGATGTTTACAAGGTTGTGGAGTATGACATTCTCCTGTCGTCACGTAGGTTGAAGTTTCCTGGGATTTTCATTAAACCCATTTGGGTGTATATATGCAATCATTGCAGTCCTTAAGACAATAGTCCTTTCAGGAAAGATGCAACTCATGGTTTTGAGGCTCCCTGATTGTACAAACATGTGGTGTGAGTAGAGATTTAGTGCCAACATGTATGGGGAAAAATATTCACCAAGTTTTGTTGCTACATTCTATGAGGTGTTTGTGTGTCTTTTGAAGTTGGAAACTGGGAAAGATATAAACACACCTTTTACTATAATTTCTAAGATCTAATAATATTAATAGAAATAGAACCTTCTCCTCTCTCCTGCAAATTGGTTTTATCTTTGCACGTTTTTTTTGGGTTTGGATGCCTTGCTTGGGAAATCTCTTCATCTGCTTTTCCCTTTGAAATCTGCTGTTGCATAAGCATTAATAGTTTCCATTGGTTAATATTGTACAAACATAGATTTATCTCCTCTTACCCTGGTTGTGGCATTTTCCATACTTGAGTGAAACAGTGCCTGCTAGTCATTATTATCTACAGTTCTCTGTAGTTGAGTAACTACCAGGTTTTCAAATTTGTTTATATCTAGTAAATTCTGTGGTGAACGCAAGCCTGTTATAACTATAAACCTCTTGCTTTTCATACGATCTTACTATTTTAAATTTGATTCTCTTCCTGGGTAAGCAAGTTATTCCTATTTCTGTGGCTTCTAGATCTAGTTACTCTAGTAGTTGCTTTATCAGAAAATGCCTCTTTCGGGTATGCAAGTTTTTTTAATCATCAAAGGTTTACAATCCCCCCCTTCTCAGTTATTCCTTAATAGACTGGTTTAGTTAGAATCAAGACCAGTTTGGTTTTACTTTTAGTTTATGGGTATGTATATAAAAGTTGTATTTTATTAAATAGGTTTAGGGGGATAATAATTACATCTATTTGTTTACTTTGGATGACTCACACTCAAACCCCTCTGATAAATTTTTCTCCCTGGGAAAGAAAGGTTATAGACTTGAAGTGATTCATACTTGGGCTAAGCTGGGTTGGATTTTTGGTATAAAAACTTTTAGAATGTATAAGTTTGAGTGAAATGTATTTAGATCTTGCTTGTTTAAAAATTCCCGTTGATCATCAGAATTATTCCTAGAATTTTAAAGCCTTATGAGCTACCTTGACCATCCTTATCAAGCTTGAACTGTAACTAGTTTTGGATCACCAAAGTTTGAAGATACAATTGTACAATTCTTGTACCCAGTTATTACTAGAACTAATTTGGTTTAGTTCCCTTTTGGGAAGACTTTTGGTGGCATATTATATTTTCTATCTCATTTTTTCTCTTTTATAATGTTAATGATGTTAGTTAAAATTGGTCAGATTCTATACATATAAATACCTTGATGGTTTACGATGGAAATTGATATGAAAGTTAATGACATTTGGGGAAATTAAATATGTATCGATAGCTTGTTGATTTATGATAGAAAGTGTTGTTATGATAACGAAATTTGGTAATATATGTTAATGCCTATGTAAGAACAGTTTTGATTATGTTATCGAGGGTTACTTTAAAGATTTTGTGTTGAGAAAGTGATAATTCTATTTAATCACACAAAAACTATAAAATTATTGACGAGGTGTTTAGAAATCCTTAGTGTTATAAACTTGGATGGATGTTTAGGATGCTAACTTGTTTAACAAAACTATATTTTACACTCGTTTGTTGTTACTAGCCTATAAGGGCAATGTCCTCTTCTTGAATGATTATGAAATTTCTTGGAGTCAATGGATGAAACTAGTATTTGTTTTGCCTGCCCTTTGAAAATAATGTTGAGTGGTGGTCGTGTATTAGATTTCAGTCATATAATCTATATGATTACATGATTTAAATTTTAATACACCCAAATTTTTATTTTTAACCTTTGACTCCCGTGGTTCCTCTTGGATTGACTATCTAAATTTTGTCATTATAGAAATCTAGTATCGTAGCATGTGCTTTTGGTGTCTCTTGATAATTTTGGATTGTTAGTGGTGTATTAGACTTCAACCATATAATATGTATGATTACATGGTTGATATTTCAATACTCTTGTCCTTTTGTTCTAACTCCTAAGGCTATGTTTCCTCCTTGGTTGGGAGTAAAACATTTTTTTCTTTCGGGACATTGCTGCTATCAACAGCTTATGACTTCCTACTAAGACAATATGGTGAAGCTGTTATTTTTGTTCTTAAATGTTAAGTAAGAATAATTTCAATCATATAATCCACATGATTGAAAACCCCTTACACTCGACATGTTATTGCTGATTCTTAAAGTCTTTGACCTTCTTTATCAGTTGTCACATTTTTGTTGAATAAAGGCACTAGTCTTATTTGAAACATATGGCTTCCTTCTGAGTTGCATGGTAGAAAATTTACTTTTTGTCCTAAAAAGTGGATCAGTGGATAGAGCCTCATTTCCTTTCTTGAAATATAATGTTTCCTTTCATGATATTGGTAGATATTAGCTTATTGTTGCTATGTGTAGTCTTATCTTTCTCAGTTCTCGCAAATTGAATTAGGGTAATGATTTGTTGGAAATGGATTTTGCGAGTAGATGAGGGAAAGACTTATATAAATGTTCATTAGTGTTAGTTATGAAGTTATTTTGTACGAATGCTTTTTATGTTGTACAACTATGAAATGGGTTCCGTCGAAATTTTAGAAGAGGATCAATGCGTTAGTTTTATGTTTTGTGGAGTAATGTCGTCATAACTATGGAAACCTTGACTTGTTTTTACTATCGTGGAAAATATGAAATTGATCACCGTATTATTATGAGTGGTTTTAATGTATTATAGGAATTTTAAGAATAGTATAACATTGTTTGATAAATGTTGTTACCTTCTTGCATCCTAGTCATATTCCATATAACTATTTTGTCCCCTTTGGTTTGTGCGTCGTGTTGGAAAGAAGTGATGTAACCATGTGTAGTTTTCACAAAAGAAGTAATGGTAAAATTTTCTCTTGAGATTAATTTTGTGTTGAAAACCCTTCTAGGACATGGTAATAATGTAATTCTAAGCATAATACAATGGATGGGTAATCCTTTATATATATATATATATATATATATAATATATAATATTATATATATATATATACATATATATATATATATATTGTGTGTGTGTGGTGTGTGTGTGAATATATTAATGTAGATGTGATCTACTTGATAACATTTGAGTCTTAAGTGATCAAGAGGAAACTATCTTTTGTAAAAAACATATACCTTGCTACCCCCAAGCTAAACTAATAAAATTTATCCTTATTGTGGTGAGTCCTTAAACAATCTTACGGTGAAATCAATTATTAGATTTTGGAAGCTAATAAGGTTATAATAAGTAGGAAGAAATTGATTAATAAACCATTCAACTTATCTCAACCTGTGAAATATTGTAGAGCCGAGAAGACTTCGATTTTTTCCTCAAGTTCTCCCTTTGAGCTTCTAGTTGTCTTAACATTGGGTCCTTTTCTTCCCTAACATTGATCTTATTTAGAGACCATCTACAAATTATTTTTGGATTAAAATGTGGGCTTCGTTACGATTGGTGGAACGTTCCCTTGAATTTTCTTTACATGGGTGTGTGTCCACGGATCAATTTTTCAGGGAAAAATTGAGATAACAATTTGGTTGACTCACGGGAACATCTTCTGCTAGATGAATAGACAGTTGTCTTCAAGCATCCATTGAGGCATGAAAGTTCTTCCTGGTCAACATGAAACTGATCTGCACTTGAAGATCCGATCCCTGAGTCACTAGAAATACTGAAATGGAGCTGGCCTTGCCAAAATGTAGGAACTTTCCCAAGTGTCGCCATCTCATTTTTAAGAAAATCATGGAGATTCGATATCTGAGAGTAGAAACTTTTCTTTACCTGGGGCTTTAATCTATTCTGGAAAATGGGACAGTTAGGCACACTAAACCGCATATAATGACACAATATTGGAGCAATTGATGAAACATCATGACCGGCTAGGTATGGACTGTTAAATCATTTGAACCTCCACGTTGAACATACAGAGTGTGAACTAAATCACTTCTTCTGCTGAAATCAAAGTCAACTCCACTCCTATACTGAACCTAAGGGGGAAAATTTAAACAAAGCCTGCTACAGGAAGGGGAAAAATAGCTTCCCTTTCTCAAAGGTGGCACAATGCAAATGGTTAACATTGAACTGGCTACTTATATGACGTGAAAATTGACTATTAAGCCAGTCCTCCACCCAAATCATCAAGGTATTAATATCATAAAAAATACATACTCAAGTGATTGGCATGGATCCTGGAGGTGCTTGATGGTGACCCTGTGGTGCTTTGAACCTCTTCTCAGCCCTGAAAATAGGCAGACTGGTTTGGCTTCTTCCTTGGCTCTAATGAAACCATACCTGGATAGGGCAGAGTCTAGTCCTTGAAATGCCCCTGCCTGTGAACTTTCAAAACTCTAAGAAGGAGTCTTCTTAATGACCTTCCTCGGTGGATGGGGGGGAGAATGGAGAGATGGGATCATCGTGCTCTTCCTTTCTTCTTTTTGCGAAGAAAATAGGAGATTTATAGACTTCAAGCTGGTTCCAGAGGGATCTATTATGGAAGTGTAGGTTGTTGTTCCTTGAATGCCCTCCTTTATGCACCAAGTTCCTGGCTGGAAGGTGGAAGATGTAGAAAAAACTGATGTGTATCTATCAGGGATCCTCTTATCAAAGAAATAATCTAAGTATATAGGCAGTCTACCTCCTTAGTGTCTATTACATGGGCTTACCTCATATGGTTTCCTCTTATTGATCTGCAACTTTCCACCATTGGTTCCTGCTTCCTTTAAAAGTGAAGTTGAAAGATAAAAAATCCTTTTTGACATTAGGGTTTGAAGGGGATGAGTGTGAGGGAAGAACTGAGGTTATTTGTGGCCTGATCCGCACTTAGAAGCTCTTAAATATAGGGTTCCTCCTCCATATGGGCGTCATCAATCAAATCAGGCCCTTCAAATGGAAAAGAAAAAAAATCTGTAATGAGTTTCTTCATTGAGTGGCTTCAACTTGATTTGATCTCTCCTAGTTGCTACTCTTCAATGGGACCTTGGAGTAGTTGTTCCTCCTCCCTAACTGGTTGTGCAACTCCTATAGATCAAACATCCTTTCAAATTAAAGTGCCATAAATAGCCTTCTAATTCTTCCTCTTGTTCTTGCTCTTTCTACTGCAAAACTTAGCCTCAATACCACTGGAATATTCAACCTGACCTACTCTATGGCTTAATGTCAAGGGGATCTGGTAAAACCCCAAATTTGGCAGGGCTAACTCTGTAGATTGTCTATCATTTATGTTCATTGGGCTTATTCTCAGGTCATTGCAACAAGCTGGGGCAACATTAAAGCATGAAGCTAATATTCTCTTCAGGGTTTGTAAATGTTTGGAAAAGGGCTCCCATGGACAAGGTGCCGAAACAAAGCTTGAATGCCTCATTTGTGTTGTGCCCTGGGTTGCACCATGCGCTAGCCTACATTATTTGGATATTCTCCAACAAACCAGCAGTCTCACATGTAGCTGTCAACCAGTTAATGCATCCCTTGTTCTTGATAAGCTCCTTGGCCAAAATGTTTTTAACACTACTCATAAGGGAAAGCATGATGGTTCTAAAGTTGATTACATACTTCTGATCTGGAGGAGTAGGAAATAAATTAGAGGGGACTTGATATTGAGGTGTGGAATCCATGAGGGGAAGAAGTCATGTTTACACAACTTAGAATGGTAGAAGATGAAGAGATTGAATTAAAAATGGAGTGGAAAAATGATGGGAAAGGTCTGTAACCTTAGAGGATGGTTTATTGACAAAGTGAAGTCACTAGATATGCTGTTGTATGTGCCTAAAAGGTATCCCAACAAGAACACACCAAACCTGGCTACGATAAAGTGGTAAGGTGCTTCAGACCGATCCCACCGGGTCGTACCAAAATGATTGTTAGTGCAAAATCACAACACCCCTTGATTCCTATAGCATATGAGTTGAGACTCTCAAGTGATTGCACATAACATGGAGCATCTCTCAAAGTGTGGGACTTTGAAATCAAGAGAACTCTCTAGATGAAAGACCGAGGTTCCTATTCCTTATTCAGGTGCAAAATAACTAAATGATAGGGATCTATTCTAGAACCCTACTCTATATTACCAATGAGAAAGGGCTAAGAGATAGATACAAGAAAAAAAACCTAAGCTAATGAGGTGATGGCACCAAAGGAAGCTAAAACTTGTTTGCCCAAGTTAACAGACCATAGCCAATGCATGAAATTCCATTGCACAATATGCCAAATTGCAATGAGGAGAGACCAGGAAAAAGCAACATAAAACAAGAGAGGGTCGAGAATCATTACACCACATTATTTATTATCCAAAAGTGTATACAGTGAATCATAGTGGCCAAGAGGTAAAATCTTGCATTATAACTTGAATGGGAGTTTGGAAACTCCGCAATTCACTTCGAGACAGGGAAAAAAGGGAGAGTGCAAAATAGAAATTGTATAACCATTTACAATGGAATATCATTTCTTTTATAGATTCTTCACAAAGAGGAATGAGAGAGGTGGGAAAACTAATTTGAATCTCAGCTACCAGCAGCCATCAATTGCCCCTTCAAATTGGCCCGAAACTCTCAGTCTGCACTCTAGGGTCTATTCGGAGTGTTTGAAGAAGGAAGAAAGCAGATCAATCGATAAGGATCTAGTTGTCTGGAGTAATCAGATTGCATACTATGGATTGGAAAGGACGTTTTCCCATTTTTACCACAAGAAACTTCATCAAAATTAAGTCTATAGTTTCCATGGTAAGAAAAGGTCAGACCTTTCCAATGGCTGCCAAAATTGTTGTGTTGCGTGGCACTAGTTCAAAATATCTGGCCATGTGAAAGTTTGAATGGGGTCTGTACAAAAACGCAGAAATAGTTAGCAGAACGGGTCCGCGGGCGTGAAAAATTACTGTGTGACCCATTTAGCACAAAATACAAAATGCAAAAATTGCTCGCATCCCTACAATACCCTTTTTTCAAAAAACCATCCTTCTGGTCCACTGTCACATTCTACTGGTCAAAACCATTCAAGGCCCATGGCCCACAGTAATTTTGGGCCATGAATGTGGTCCTTGGGCCATGACGGAGGCGCCACTCATTTTATCACCTTGTATCTCTTGGAAAAGAATTCACAAAGTTCAAAAATTATCCTCTGGCGAACCACCTACTCACTTTGGACTTGAACATGGCCACATGGACGGCTGGCGCTTGTTTGGGGACCACGTTTGGATTTCCTTTGAATGTGCACCGGTAAGACACATGGCACTTCCACAACAATTTATAACTTAACCGATTTGGACCCACTTTCCATTTGATCTATGTTGACCCCTGACAAAGCGAAGGTGAGCACAAGTTTGAGTATCTGGCTGGGGGGGCTTCCATCTTGAAAATTGTGCCAAGCTAAAACGTGGTTCTTTCTACTGTTTGGGTTTTCAAGCTAGCTCTATGCTTTCAGGCCGGGACACGTGGAAAATCTTATGCTCATTTGAGTCTATTTTTGAGTTTCATCTTTATAGATGCATTAATAAGGCACGTGGAGGCTTTACGTTGATCCCCATACTCAACCAATTTTGGGACTGTCTAAACCATTCGTAGAGCCCGAAGAACTTCGATTTTTTCTCCATTTCTTTCCTTTGACTCTAGTTTCTTTGACACTGTTTAATTCCTTCCCCGACACTGCTTCATCCATTTTAGAGCCCATCTGTAACCTATTTTCTGGATTTAAAATGTGGGATCGTAAGATGGAAAAATGTCCCGTGAGATTTATTTTGCATAGTCAGGACAAAGAGCCATGGATGATAATATTGAGAGAAGAATTGATTCTTCTTCAGAACAAACATCAATTAGCCTAGGTCTGTTGACGAACTCCTTATTAAAAAAGATCAAATACTTGCAAGAGTCTTAGGAATTAGTGCTAAGATTCCACAAGAATGTGAAGGTAAGGAAACCAAGGTTAGTTATCATAAAATAGAAGAAACAAAGGTCCCCTCTCAAGACATGATTAAACCCTTTAACATAGGGTATGCTTCAACTTATGGGAAACTGTTGATGCAGAATCACAAACCCCCTGAGTTCCTTGAACCGATGAGTTGATACTCTTTAGTGTGATTCCACAAACATGGAGCATCTCTCAATGTTTGGGACTTTGAAATCGAGAGAGCTCTCTGGATGAAGGCCGTTCCTATTCCTCTGTTCAGGTGCATACAAATAAGTTGTAGAGGATCTATTCTAAAACCTACTCTATAATTACCAATTAGACAAGGTTAAGAAGATACAATAAAATAAACCTAAGCTACAAGGTGATGGACCAAAGGGATGTTAAGCACTCATTTTGCAAGTTAACACAGACCATAGAAATGTAATACAAATGCCATACAAAGATGATCAAACTGCAATGAGAGATCAGAAAAGCAACAATAAACACATGAGAGGGTCGAGAGTCATCCACAAACATATATTATTGCTCCAAAAGTCGATACAGTGAATCAAAGTGGCCAAGAGGCAAAATATTTCATTATAACGTGAATGGGAGGTTTGGAAACTCCATAAATTCACTTATAGACAAGGGAAGAAGAGAGAGTGCAAAACAAAAATATCCAACTATTTACAATGAGCCCATCCCCTTCTTTTATAGATGTTGCACAGAGAGAAGAAGGAGACAGGCGGGAAAACTAATTTGAATCTTAGCTACCAGCCATCAATGACCCTTCAAATCCACCCATAATCTATTGAGTCCACTTCTCTATGTCTGTTCAGAGTGTTGAAGAAGGGAGAATGATAGATCAAATCAAATCTGATCTGGTTGTCGGGAGAAATTGGATTGCATATTAATGGCGTGAAGACGTTTCCAATTTTTCGCCCAACTAACTTCATCAAAATTAAAGTCTCAGGTTTCCATGGCATATACAAGGATGAGACCTTTCTAATGGTGCTAGATTTGTTGAGTTTTGGGCATTGGGTAAAAATATATGTTCATTTGAATGTTTGAATTGGGTTCATACAAAAAATGGTGGAAAACAGTTAGCAGAATGGGTCCGTGGACTTGAAATTTACTTTGTGCCCTTTGGCACAAAAATACAAAAATGCAAAAATTGCCCTGTAACCCCATAGTACCCTTTTGTCAAAAAACCATCTTCCGGTTCACTGGTCCACATTTTTCATTTGGGCAAAAATCACTTCAAGACTCGTCGGCCAGCATGTAATTTAGGCTTGACACACGGCTCCTTGGGCATCGGCGGAGGCACGACTCATTTTTATACCTTATATCTCTTGGAAATGAATCCAAAAAGTTAAAATTACCTCCAGTGAAACGCCTCCTTATTTTGACTTGGAACATGGCCACATGGAAGGTTGGCACTCATTTGGGGACTGCTTTTGGATTTTTCTTTTGAATGTGCATCGTTAAGACACGTGACGCCTTCCTCTTGCACTTTTATACTTAACCGATTTGGACCGCTTTCCATTTGACCTTTGTTGACCCCTAGCCATGTGGAAGGCTGACACAATTTTGAGTCTCTACTTTGGGCTCCCATTTTCAAAAAGTGCCAAGTTGACACATGGTTCTTTCCGCTTGTTTAGGCTTTTCACGGTCAACTCTGTCCCTTTTCAGGCCCGAGACACGTGGAAAATCCGCACTCATTTGAGTCTACCTTTTGAGTTTAATATTTAGAGATGCGCCAATGAGGCACATGGAGGCTTTCTATTGATTCCTCCATACTCAGCCAATTTTGGGCTCATTCTGAACTATTCGTAGAGCCCGAAGACTTCGATTTTTTCTCCATTTCTCTCCTTTGAGCCTCTAGTTTTCTTTAACATTGTTTCCTTTCTTCCCTAACCTTGATCCTTCATTTTAGAGCCCATCTACAACTTATTTTCTGGATTTAAAATGTGGGCTCGTACGATGGAACTTTCCCTTGAATTTCTTTCTACATAGGGTTGTGTTTGATCAATTTTTCAGGGGGAAAAATTGAGATAACAATTTGGTGACTCACGGGGACATCTTCCTGCTAGATGAATAGACCAGATGTCTTCAAGCATCCATTGGGCATGAAGTCTTCCTGGTAAACATGAAACTGATCTGAACTTTGAAGATCCGATCCCTGAGTCACTTAGAAACTACTGAAATTGGAGCTGGCCTTGCCAAATGCTAGGAACTTTCCCCAGTGTTCGCACTCTCATTTTTTAAGAAAATCATGGAGATTAGATCTCTGAGAGTAGAAACTTTTCTTTACCTGGGGCTTTAATCTATTCTGAAAATGGACAGTAGGCACACTAAACCGCATAATGACACAATATTGGAGCAATGAAACATCATGACACGCTATGTATGGAACTGTAAATCATGCAACCTCCAAGTGGAACATACAGAGTGTGCACAATCACTTCTTCTGCTGAAATCAAAGTCAACTCCTACTCCTATACTGAACCTAAGGGGGAAAATTTAAACAAAGCCTGCTACAGGAAGGGAAAAATAGCTTCCCTTTCTCAAAAGGGGCACCATGCAAATGATTTAACATTGAACATGGCTACTTATATGAGTGAAAAATTGACTATAAGCCAGTCCTCCACCCAAATCATCAAGGTATTAATATCAATAAAAAATACCTCCTCAAGTTGATTGGCATTGGACTCCTGGAGGTGCTGATGGTGACCCTTGTGCTTTGAAACTCATTCTCATGCCCTGAAATAGGCATGACTGGTTTTGGATTCTTCCTTGGCTCTAATGAAACCAAGTACTTGATAGGGCATAGTCTAGTCCTTTGAATATGCCCCTTGCTCTGAACTTCAACTCTAAGAATGGAGTCTTCTTACTGACCTTCCTCGGTGGATGGTGTGGGAGAAATGGGAGAGATGGGATCCTCGTGCTCTTTCCTTTCTTCTTTTTGAGAAGAACATAGGAGATTTATATCTTCCAAGCTTGGTTCCAGAGGGACATTATGGAATGTAGGTTGTTGTCCTTGAATGCCCTCCTTTATGGCAACAAGTTCATGTGCTTGGAAGGTGGAAGATGTAGGAAAAAATGATGTTATCTTCTCAGGATCCTCTTCATCAAAGAAATAATCTAAGTATGATAGGCAGTCTACCTCCTTATTGTCCTATTACATGTGCTCTACCTCCTTCATGGTTTCCTCTTGATCTGCAACTTTCTCACCATGGTTTCCTTCTTCCTTAAACGTGAAGTTTGAAAGATAAAAATCCTTTTTGACATTAGGTTTTGAAGGGGATGAAGTGTGAGGAAGAACTGAAGGTTATTTTGTGGCCTGATCCTCACTTAGAGCCTCTTAAACTATATGGTCCTCCTCCATTATGGGGTCATCAATCAAATCAGGCCCTTCAAATGAAAGAAAAAAATCTTTAATGATGTTTTCTTCATTGAGTGGCTTCAACTTTGATTTGATCTCTCCTAGTTGCTCCTCTTCAATGGGACCTGGAGCTAGTTGTTCCTCCTCCCTAACTGGTTGTGCAACTTCCTATAGATCAACATCCTTTTCAAATAAAGTGCCATAAATAGACTTCTAATTTTCTTCCTCTTGTTCTTGCTCTTCTTCTACTGCAAACTTAGCCTCAACTACCACTGGCTCTTCAACCTTGACCTACTCTATTGGCTTAACTGTCAAGGGGATCTTTGTAAACCCAAATTTGGCAGCCTAACTCTTTAGATTGTCTATCATTTATTTTCTATTGGGCTCCTCTTCTCAGTCCATTGCACAAGCTGGGGCAACATTTAAATCATGAAGCTAATATTCTCTTCAGGGTTGTAATGTCTTGGAAAAGGGCCTCCCCATGGACAAGGTGCCCCGAAACAAATCTTGAATGCCTTCATTTGTGTTGTGGCCCTGGGTTGCACCATGCTAGCCTACATTATTTGGATCTTCTCCAACAAACCAGCATTCTCCATGTAGCTGTCACCATTTTATGCATCCCCTTGTTCTTGATAAGCTCCTTGGCCAAAATGGTTTTAACACTACTCATATAGGTAAGCATGATGGTTCTAAATTTGATCATACTTCTGATCTGGAGGAGTTAGGAAATAAAATTAGAGGGGAATTGTACTATTGTAGGTGTGGAATCCATGAGGGAAATGAAGTCATGATTACACAACTTCATGAATGGTAGAAGATGAAAGAGATTGAATAAAAATGGATGAAAATGGATGGGGAAAGGTCTGTAACTTAGAGGATGGGTTATTGACCAAATGGAGTCACTAGATATGCTTTGTATGTGCCTTAAAAGGCTTAATCCCAACAAGAACACACCAACCTGCTAAGATAAAGTGGTAAGGTGCTTCAGACCTATCCCACCGGGCGTACCAAAACTGTTAGTGCAAAATCACAACACCCCTGATTTCCTATAGCTATATGAGTTGAGACTCTCAATGTGATTGCATAACATGGAGCATCTCTCAAAGTGTGGGACTTTGAAATCAAGAGAACTCTCTAGATGAAAGACGGTTCCTATTCCTCTATTCAGGTGCAAATAAATAAATTATAGAGGATCTATTCTAGAACCTACTCTATATTACCAATGAGAAAGGGCTAAGAAGATACAAGAAAATAAACCTAAGCTAATGAGGTGATGCACCAAAGGAATGCTAAATCTACTTGTTTTGCAAGTTAACACAGACCATAGAAATGCAATGCAAATTCCCTGCACATATGCCAAATTGCAATGAGAGAGCCAGAAAAAGCAACAATAAACACACATGAGAGGGTCGAGAATCATCCACAAACATATATTATTACTCCAAAAGTGTATACAGTGAATCATAGTGGCCAAGAGGTAAAATCTTGCATTATAACTTGAATGGGAGGTTTGGAAACTCCGCAAATTCACTTCTAGACAAGGGAAAAAGGGAGAGTGCAAAATAGAAATGTATAACCATTTACAATGAACTCATCCCTTTCTTTTATAGATTCTTCACAAAGAGAAGAATGAGAGAGGTGGGAAAACTAATTTGAATCTCAGCTACCAGCCATCAATGCCCCTTCAAATTGGCCCACAATCTATCAGTCTGACACTCTATGTCTATTCGGAGTGTTGAAGAAGGTAGAACGACAGATCAATCGAATCTGATATCTAGTTGTCTGGAGTTAATCCAGATTGCATATTAATGGCATGAAGACGTTTTCCCATTTTTTAACCACATAACTTCATCAAAATTAAAGTCTCTAGTTTCCATGGTATAGAAAAGGTCGAGACCTTTCCAATGGTGCCAAATTTGTTGTGTTTCGGGCACTAGTTCAAAATATATGTCCATTTGAACGTTTGAATTGGGTCTGTACAAAAAATGGCAGAAACTAGTTAGCAGAACGGGTCCGCGGGTGAAAAATTTACTTTGTGCCCTTTAGCACAAAAATACAAAAATGCAAAAATTGCCTCGCATCCCTACAATACCCTTTTTTCAAAAAACCATCTTCTGGTCCACTTGTCCACATTTTTCACTTGGTCAAAAATCACTTCAAGGCCCATTGGCCCACATGTAATTTAGGCCTGACATGTGGCTCCTTGGGCATTGACGGAGGCGCCACTCATTTTTATACCTTGTATCTCTTGGAAAAGAATTCAAAAGTTCAAAATTACCTCTGGCGAACCACCTCCTCACTTTGACTTGGAACATGGCCACATGGAAGGCTGGCGCTTGTTTGGGGACCACTTTTGGATTTTCCTTTTGAATGTGCACCTTTAAGACACATGGCACCTTCCACCTACACTTTTATACTTAACCGATTTGGACCCACTTTCCATTTGATCTCTGTTGACCCCTGGCCACATCGAAGGTGAGCACAAGTTTGAGTCTCTGCCTTGGGCTTCCATCTTGAAATTGTGCCAAGCTAAAACGTGGTTCTTTCTACTTGTTTAGGCTTTTCACAGCTAGCTCTATGCCTTTTCAGGCCTGGGACACGTGGAAAATCTATGCTCATTTGAGTCTATTTTTTGAGTTTAATCTTTATAGATGCATTAATAAGGCACGTGGAGGCTTCCGTTGATTCCTCCATACTCAACCAATTTTGGGCTTGTTCTAAACCATTCGTAGAGCCCGAAGACTTCGATTTTTTCTCCATTTCTCTCCTTTGAGCCTATAGTTTTCTTTGCACTGTTTACTACTTTCTTCCTTCCCCGACACTGCTCATCCATTTTAGAGCCCATCTGTAACTATTTTCTGGATTTAAAATGTGGGCTCGTAAGATGGAACTGTCCCTTGAATTTATTTTTGCACAGGGTCGTGTTTGATCAATTTTGTCGGGGGAAAAATTGAGATAACAACAACATCACAACATTGCTAAAGCATACCCATCCAAACCACTTGGTGATCCACGGAAACATTATTACAAAGCTTCACGTAAAGTGAAGATTGAGCGTAAAGCCTCACTGCCTCCCAAGTTCGATGAGGAAGAGGATCCTTTAATTGAAAAAGAGATCCTTCAAAAATAGATCCTGAAATTGAGCCAAAAATTAGCAAAGTTAGGCTCTTCAAGTAGGAACGTATACAAAGACAAACTCAAAATGAAATCTAGCGAGTTCCATTTTGATCCGTATAATGACGTGGATTTGAAATTGGCTAAGGCACAAAGACCAATGTATCCAACCAAAGAACAACTCATTGAACTGGAATTACAATAAATGAAAGACACGCTTACTACGCTACAAGAGGGAAACATAGGATATAGTAGGAAATATTTTTTTGAAGAACTATGCCCTCACCCCTTTGATAAGGACATGTTACGGTAACCATTCCCAAAGCATTTTATTGTTCCTAAATTTGATAAATATAAAATCAAAGGTGATCATCATTATC
Organism: Taxus chinensis; assembly: GCA_019776745.2. NCBI lineage: Eukaryota > Viridiplantae > Streptophyta > Pinopsida > Cupressales > Taxaceae > Taxus > Taxus chinensis. Next base: position 555,641,423 of record CM034155.1, read on the forward strand.
ACATCAAATACTTTTATAAGGATTTCCAAGAGGCTACGTACAACGATAATTTCTTAATATGACTCTTCCCTCGCAACCTAGGGGCATTAGGATTGGAATAGTTCTTTAGCATACCCAAGGGCTCCATTACAATGTGGCCCACATTAGCAAAAAAAATGTACGACATTATTCCCACAACATTTAAAATGATATCACTATGAACGACCTTTGCAATGTAAAATAAAAGCCTAACGAGGCATTCGGTAGCTTTTTACAATGATGGCGAGGGTTGGCAATTCGTTTCGGTTGCACCTTTCCTGAAAAACAACTAGTAAGCATATTTTTACTTAACCCAGAGATAGCCTTCCATTTACAAATGCACTATGCCTCTAACTTCGAAGAAGTTATAGAGAAGGGCAGTCAAATCGAAAAGGACCTCATCACAAAGGGAACACTTAAACCGGTTGTCAAAGACAAACATGAAGAAAAATCCTTAGATAAAATGAATTTCTTCAAGAAAAAAAAACATTACGTTGGAGATGGCATTATGGAATCCAAAAGATTCCAAACCATGTGGACTGGTCCACTTTTAAAGCTCTCACAAGGACCTCATCCTAAGACACCCAACAAACGTGCGTTCACGCCATTAACAGAATCTCCATCTGCCATACTAAAACAATTAGATAACATAAACATGGTAGAATACCCGACCGCATGGTAACATACCTAGAAAATGCTCTAAAACCTAGTTAGCTCAAAGAGCATGAGTATTGTGACTTCCATCGTGTTAAAGGGAACAAGACATATAGGTGCTTGACACTACGTCATTACATATAAGACCTCATTAAAGAAGGAAAAATCATCACGTGTAGATTCTCCCCTTGACTCAGGAAAAGGTCCAAATGAGAAAATGGGTATCTTCAAAGAGCCCTTTCCTAACCATGCAGATAAAAAAGAAAAGGAAGCCAGATAATAGAAAAAATTCCAATGACTATAGGACTTCTCCCTAGTATCATCCCACCAATGATATCCCCTTCGATTCCCACATATGATGTATCCATTCGTCTGATGAACAAGTCAATACTATTAGGATCTTAGAAAAGATTTTTGCAGTTGGGATGTGACACACTCGTTTGATCATAACAGACCCCCTACCTATACCTTAGAAAGGTCAGTACAATCTAATAGAATAGTTAGAGAAGAAGCCTACTAGGATATAAATCTTAGATCTCAGGTCAAAATCTCTACTACACATAAAAACATATTATATAAAACAATGCAGATTTTAGGAGTCTCTAGTGATGTAGATCCTGCACACCTCCAAGCCATGATTACACACCTTGACTCCAATGATCATATCACTTTTGATTGTGTCGTAATCACGCGTAACGACAAAAAACATAACCTACCTTTATATATATAACTAGTTGTTACCTACTGCAAGATCAAAATAGTACTTGTGGATGGCTAATCTAATTTAAACATTTGTACTTTAAAGCTGGTTAAACAACTATGCCACTCAAAAATGGATTTAGGTTCCAAAACTATTACGATCATGGCCTATGATAATGAGGAGTGAGAGTCAGTAGGCACTATAGTAGATCCAATGGAAGTAGGGCCGAATTTTCATGATAAAACGTTGCATGTCCTTGACTTGGATATACCATACAACATGGTCTTATGATGCCCATGGATCCATGCCATGCAGACCATTCCTTCAACTTTCTATCAATGAATTAAAATGTGCCATAAAGTATAGATAATCAACATTCAGGGTCATCGAGAACCATTTACACATTGCAGAGCCTTGCATAGTTTTTCTCATGCAACTTATGAATGTCCTTCTGCAGAGATTATTGTTCCTTTGAAAATAAAGGCTATCAAGGGATGCATAGATCCATATTTACTCACCCCTTATAATCAATACTTTCCCTCATTGGTCAACTCTTTCGGATCATGTGAAAAAATGTCAAAAAAATATGGCCTAGGCAAGCCGTTTACTCTTAAACAAGATTTATTACTATCAAATTTATAAGTGTCACCTATGACACATGGTAAACTCTATTTTCAGTTCAAAAGCACCCGCAATCAATTCCATAAACCATTAGACAAGTTCATTCCTAGTGGTTTCTTATATGAGGAATAGATGGTAGAAGATCCCACCGGAAGAGTACCTAAAGGTACTATGGCTTCATGCCATTAGGCCTCGATATATGTCAAAGGCCACCATATGATGTACATCATGGGTTACAACTGGTTTGGATGTCGTATCAACGCACAAGGTTGATAAGAACACATTCCTATCCCTCGCTTCAAATCAAACAAACTTAGTCTTGGAATAAGACCTCATGATGATGCACCCTTTGAGATTGATTCCACCTCTTTCGAACATGAGGAAAATTTATCTCATTCAGATAGTGATACAGATTCCCAATGTATCCTCTATGAGGATCTTGCCTCCACTAACCTATTCCCTGATTCGGCTATCCTTACCTTATCTAGATCCAAGCCTCAAACCAATTACCAAGTAACCCTTGTATATCCCAAAAGTGTAGATTAGGATCAACAATTTCACATTCCAATCAATTTATTTGAGAATGACTAGGCATTCAGATAATTCATGGGACTCAAGGATTATATTCCTGATGGGGATCAAAAGAAAGGCTTTGCATTCTAACTAGACACCTACGAATACTTTGGAGAAGAAATAGAGATGTGTGGACACTTGAGTAAGAAGGTTGGAAGCAAGCGTAAGGACACTTTAGAGAAACCTTGTGCAAGGAATAAATGGAAGTCTCATAGATACAGACTCTTTAAAGTACTTGTAGTCAAACAGAATGAAGAACCTAGAGACAAAATGATCTATCGTATCAAGCATAATGATGAGCTACCTAGGGAGGTTGACCTTACTCTTCCCCCTGATCCTACGCAGATGGAAGATACATCTAATATGTTTATGGAAGAAACCATCAATGTTAACATTTTCTCGGAAGAGGAACCTATAATGATAAAGTTAGGAGCTTCGCTCTCATCTCAAGAGCAGAAGGTTTTTGTAGAGCTGTTAAGAGAATATGGAGATATATTTACATGGTCATACATTGATATGCCTGGTTTGGACCCAGAATTGGTCATGCATAACCTCTTTGTGCACCCAGACACCAAACCCATCAAGCATAAATTGAGAAAGATGCACCCTAAAATTGTACTCCTTGTCAAAAAAGAACTTGAAAAGTTATTAACTGCTAATTTATTAATCCCATTGACTATTAAGATTAGATATCTAACATAGTCCCTGTTAAGAAGAAACTTGTTAGCATAAGGATCTGCACCGACTTCCACAACATCAATAAGGCATGTCCTAAATTTGAAGTCCCCTTGCCTAATATTGACATGATCATTGATTCCATCGCTAGTTATGAAATGTTTTCCTTAATGGATGGTTTTTTAGGTTATAACCAAATCAGAATTACAGTGTAGGATCAACATAAAAAAAAATTAATCACCCCTTGGGGAACATTTTGTTACAAGGTCATTTCTTTCAGACTCTAGAATGTTGGGGATACGTATCAACGTGCAATGATCATCATCTTCCATGACATGATGAATGACATCATTAAGGATTACGTTGATGATATCTTGGCGAAGTCCAAAAGTAGAGGAGATCACCCTAAAGCACTGAGACGTATTTTCCAATGTCTCCAGGATTACATGGTATGCTTAAAAACCCAAGAAGTGTATCTTTGGTGTTTTGATAGGAAAATTCCTAGGTTTCATTGTTTCAAAGAGGCATAGAGGTGGATCCTACAAGGTTACAAGCTATCACAAAAATTCCTCCACCTATAAATCTTAAAAAAACTGAGAAGTTTACAAGGGAAAAGTTCAGGCAATCCACCGTTTATTCACAGCTTGTGGATAAGTGCCCACCCATTTACACATATCCTTAAGAAGGATGGTGTATTCAACTGCGGACTAGAACTATCAAAGGCTATCTGCAATACTTAAACATTACCTTGTTAACCCACTTGTACTCATACCGCCTACCCTAGGAAACCTCTCCTCTTATACATCTTAGCTACCCCAATTTATATTGGGTGCACTACTTTCCCAATAAGACCTTGGCCATAAAGAAATGGTAGTTTATTATCTTAGTCGCACCTTAATTTCCTATGAACTGTATTACTTGCATATCAAAAAGTCTTGTTGGAAGTCATTTTCACCTTTCAAAAACTTTGTCATTATCTCCTTAACAAAAAAAACCAAGATAATATCCAAAGTTTATCCTCTCAATACCTTCTATCCAAGCCCGCTCTTACAGGATGAATGGCTAACTGGATCATTCTCCTAAGTGAATTAACCATTGAGTTTGTAAATTAGAAATCATTGAAAGGAACAGTATTTTCTTGATCAGTTTGGCAATAAGCTCCTCTACTAGGAATGGAACCTTTGTGATGACCTTATAGATGCATCCATGATGTATGTTGAAGATCATGTAGAATGGTAATTCCATTTTGATGGATCTTCACCTTCCATTGATCGGGGGGCAAGGGGTAAGTGCTCATCACTCTCCACAAGTGAGGGTATTGTGAGAGTATTCCATTTTGGGGATTCCCTTACACTAATACATTATAGAGTATGAGCTCTCATTGTTGGTCTCAAGTTGGTTATCACTTGAATATTAGATAACTATGAGTCATTGGGGACTCCCAACTTATCATTAAATTAAGTAATGATGAGTATAAGGTCAGACGATTGATAACTTGTTTCATACATAGAAGTTTGGTTGAGAAACTTGAAGGAGTATTTTACACCAATTGGTCTTTGAGAAAAGACCAAGGGCTACATAATAGATCAATAAAAATGTTTATGGCTACAATTAGATCTCTCTTACGCCATTCCATTCCACCGTCAGGAGAGAAAAAGCCTTCTTTTTAGAGCATTTACAAAATAGCCGCATATGACATGCCAAAATATGGTTTGGCCTGTGAGATTGTGGGTCCATCCTGTCCCCTTGGGTATGAACCTATATTAGAGACCTACAAGATGGCACATTTCCCCAAGACATACCCATTCTAAGAAGAAAATCCTTATCTGGACCGTATAGCCCGTTATACTCTACTAGGAGGCACCCTTATATCATGGCTACGACGGAAATATGCTTCGTTTGTTTGGGATGTTACTGACTTAATCCACGCTATTAAGGAAGGTACACGTGGGCATTTGTGGAGCAACACGAACTAGTGGTATGGTCCTGGCTAAAACTATTTTAAGGGTAGGGTATTATTGGCCCACCATGAAAGCAAACTATTGTAATTTCATCATAAATGTGAGCTAATGCAAAAAGTATGGGAACTTGATATATGCACCAACACATGCTTTGCGCAGCGTATTTCGACACGCTTGGTTGTTTCCAAATGGGGCCTGGATCTCATAGGGAAGCTCCCATCCTTCTTCTTTCGAATTGGCCACAACCAACATTATCATTGCCCACCAAATATTTTACTAAATGGGTAGAGGTTGTCCCACTTACTTATGTCATTGGTGCACAAATTTCCAAATTCAGCATGAACCATCTCATCTCTGTTATGGTACACACTTCCTCCATTATCACTAATATGGTAAATCCTTCAAAAAACAATTAAGAAATTAGTCAATGCTTCCGTATTCAAACTCAATGGTCTACCCCTATTACCCCCAGGTAATGGGCAAGACGAAGCACCAATAAAGCCCTTTTACAAATCATGGAAGAAAATGGTAAGTAAGACTGGGGCGTAATTGACACTTACAGATACATCCGCCCTCTGGGCCTATCGAACCTCCATCCACACTTCCTACTAATGTGACCCCATATTCCCTAGTTTATGGAACTGAAGCCATCATACCCTTAGAAGTGGAGCTTCCCTCCCGAGAATATCTCTCCAAGCATTATCTTGATAAAGATGATACTATAGAGTAGCTCAGCTAGCAGAACTAGAGCTGTTGGATGAAAAATGTATAAGAGCGCTTAATCACCTCAAGGTCTATCAAACACAATATCAAGAGGATATAACAAAATGGATCATTCATCGTGAATTTTATGTAGGTGATCTAGTCTTGAAATAAAATCAAAAGAATACCGTCAAAGAATCATAGAAAAGAAAGGTAGTTTAAAGCTAACTGGGTAGGGCTTATGTGGTGATTTTCTAAGTATGGATCAGGAGATTAGAATGGCATATTCATATGCTTAGGAGTTTCCAAAACCTATGAACGCCATGCATGCTAACCGATTCTATGCTTAAGTATGGTGTGTGATACAGATAAGAACTAAAAAGTAGAAAAACAAAGAATAAACAAGCAAAACATTAAAAATTGAGAAAATAGTAAAAAAATAGATTGTCCACGTGTGACAACCACATAATTATGGCGCAATGGGCAAGTCTTTGGGTGAAAAATGGTTTCCGACACTCAAGGAGGATTCATTGGTCACATGTCACTATTGCATCAGGATGGGTAACCCTAACCACTTTTTAGATTTAATTTTCTTTTCTAGGTCTAGGAAATGTCGGGCCGTGATCTGGCTTATTTTCTCTCATAACTGCATAAAGTATGTGCTTTTGAATATTTTCATCTAATACTAGGGGCACCTTCATGTTCCACTTTCTCATACATATGCACATGATATTTTTCCCTTTGTATATTCCCACATCACACTGGGGGAGTCCATGGTTCTTTGTCTTTGTACATTGCTTTCAAAACATGACCTTATAAAATACAAAAACATTTAGAAAATGATTGACAAAAAACCTAAACATTCAAAAAATATCCCTTATAGAGACAAAGCTACACCAACTTTGTAACATGGTCTTACGAAAACCTCGAAAACAATTTGAACAGTAGCCTTGAGAATTTGTCTTTAAAAGATAACCCAAACACATTAGAAAATATATCAATGTTGTCCCGCAAAAGTGGTTAATTGCTTATAGTTGTTGGTTTGTATAGTTTTGATTGTGGGTGTCTTTTTGTGTTGTGTGACTTACAAGAATGGTTTAGTTGCTTACCTTAGATTACATCTTGTTTGATTTAATTGTGTATTGCATTGAGTTCACTTGTAAATTTTTTTTTTCTTTTTTATCATTTGCTATGTGCATCTTTTAGGATTCATTTTACTTATATTGAATGTCAATTTAATTTGTTGTTAAATTTTGCATGAGTTCATTATTAGTTACATATTATTGTGTTGTTTTGTATGTATATGCTTGTTTGGTTTTGATTAAATTTTTCTTGTGTGTTTGTTTGTTGCACATCCATTGTTATCACATCTATCATCTACCATTCATCACATCTAACATCATAAAATACATCATATATAAAAAAATGCTAAGTTTTACATCATGCATGTATGATAAGCTAATCATCACATATCGTATCATCAAAGGGGACAAGAGGGGTTGCGCATAATTACTAATCTATCCCCTCCGCACCAATATCATCTAGTATCCTCCCAAGTGCTAGAATATAAAATATAAATTGTCATAAATCAAATATATATGATATTATCTATGATATATCATCAGTACAAAACATGAGATACACCATCTCTATCTAACATATACATGGGAAATGAGAAAATCATACATCATGATACACTCATACATTTGCGAAACATGAATCATTGTCATAAGGGCATATCAAAACATGACAAGTATAAACCATAAAATGTCCATATAAAATATGTACAAATTTCTGTCTCAAAAAAGGGATATACATCATCGATACAATCTTCCATCTAAAGGGTGTGAATCAAAACTGATCCTTCATCAAGAGGCATAATCACAATAATGATACATCGAATACATACATTGATCAAAATAAGCCTTCATAAGAGGCATGAATACATACATAAATCTGTACAAAGAGGGGAAGATCAACCATAGGTATTTCCCTCTTCGGGGTTTCCTAGTCTATGTCTTGGGGGATGAAACAGTAGTAGTTATGACAGGCCGGCTCCAGGAGTGCCACCTTGCTATCTAGCTAACTGTTGTACGAACCTGACTAATCAGCCTGACCTTTGCAATATAGAGCCTATCCTAAGTACGTCTAAATGATCAAAGGGAGCCACTCGCTGCTCTGCTAGAACTGCTCTACAATAGGATATCCTGTAATATAAGGCCTCGCCACTAGCTCTCATAAAATCTTGGATTATCTATGTGTCCCCTAAGGCACTAGCTACCTGTACAGCGACATCCTGCTCACCTGTCAATTTTCCCCTATCGGCATGGGCATGTCTTGTAGTGGTGGCCTCCCGATCCTCATCTACAGTAATGGTATGGACTTGAGCTCTCGCCTGTTCTCTATGAATAGTAAAACCTTACTTCTATACCATGCCTAATACTACTATCCAGTGACACTTTTTACATGATTCTGTGACAGATGTAAAACTCTCAATATCTAATCCCCCTGTGTTGCTAACTGAATGACATGGTGCTTCCCCACTGCACCATCCCCACCTTGAGCGGCCTGTGCTTTGGCATGATCCTCTCAGCTGTCAAGGTCTATACCTATACTCTAGCTTGATCCCTCTCTGCTATCAAGGCCTTACCTTTGCCCTGGTCTGGTCCTCTCTCACCTGCCACCTATAACTAAATGGCTATCGCCGCCTGTAGCTACTATTGTAGTACAACGTAGTTATCCATCATTGCCACCACCTTATGGAGCATGAGGTGGTAGACGCTGTTGTGGAAATACCTATTGTAAAGGGGAATATATCCCCATTAGAATGCCTACGGGAGGTAACTCTATCTTTTAGTGCTTGAGGTGCCTATCTTTGTCTGATTCTGGGACCTTGGTGCCTATGGCTGTTGTAGTGAAGGGACCGTGCCCCTCCCCCCCACCCCTGTCATGATGTTGGCCGTCAAAAGGATCATATGTCATCATCACCTCTGCCATCCCCACTATCACCAACACCCCCTCCACCCTCATCACCACAAGGAGTCCCCAATAGGGGGGTACCCTCACTCCTGCTCCTATGCAACCTCTAGGAACATCCATCGACAAGGAATCACTCTGTGGTACCATGGGGCTACTAAGGGGTAATAACCTGGATCTTAAAACTATTTCAAGGGCACCCACATGCTAGAGCACCACCTATCAGAAGTTGGCCAATGCTTGGCCCCTGGAATTTGTGGCCCCATGTTGAAGTACTACCCTGGCCCTAACGGGCATACCACATATCTGTCTCAGGTATTCTTGGGTGATTGCAAACTGTCTCTGATACCAATCTACCCTGTAAAATGTCCACATATAGTTGCGGCTCCCCAGCATGAAGTGCTCAACTACTGCTGTAGTAAATGACGTCTAGGCCATTCTAAGGCCACTAAAAATGTTTGTATGGCCTCCATACCCATCCATTACAACATGTTGTATATCATCTAACTCGCGGGCGGTAATGATACACATGCTCCGCTGTGTGGCAGCATGTCCTCTCTAATCAAAACCCAACCCATACTAGAAGGCTTCGTCCTCTAAGCTCAAGCTATCAAAAAACCTATAGGGTGACTAATGGCAATGTGATCCCATGCACCATATCCGTACCTGGCCAATCCTACCATCTTCTGACGTAGTATGTAATCAGATGAAGATCCAGTATAAAAGTGTTTGGGGCACTAGTTACACTGGCCAAGTAGTAGGTCACACAGCTATCCCAGCCAGGTATCACTCCAATGAGGTTCAGAGGAAATGAAGCTCTAGTTTTGTCAGGGAGTAAAAATCCACTGATAAAGTCTCAAATAGACTACATTCTGAATCCAACGCAGGATCCTCTACACACTGTGATATGTGACTCTCATCCCGCGGTGCAGGATAGCACTGACCGGCCAAATAACTCGATGATACACTACTAAATGTCTGTGTTGGTGACTCAATATCGCAATTAGCTCACCCTAGATAGGTACCCGCATGATATGGCGCCATACTATCTCCAATGGCGATCATGATCTCGCTAGTAGGAAGCCGTAAGCACTGACTCTACTCTGTTATCGCGCTCTCTTAGGGTTTGTTAGTAGGCCATGAATCCAAGCTTAATAAGCTGTGGCAATGCACCGCCACGTAGGCTAATCCTGTGAATATAAAAGAATGTCTAATAGCCTCTTGTCATCCTCATCGAATTTCACCTCTATCCACCACTAAATCCGTCATATCTTTTGTAGGTTTATGCAAAGACAGTAGTATCCACTGCACCAAAGATACATGCGTTAGGGTTACATTTTCTTCTACTTTATCTTTTTTTCCTAGCCAAATTATTTTTTGTTTTGTTCTAACAAGACTAATTTTTCACTTTCCTTCTACAACAATCTAGTTTTTCATTTATCCTTAGCTAGTTGTTTGCAAGGATTATATCCTCTTTCACCAAGCGGTCCATGTGACTTTATGCGATGCATGTGCCCTATCTCACATAATACACACTCGGCACGTGTATGCCCTCCACTTTGGCACTTATGGTCTCCCATTCTTATGCGTACAACCCTGTTTCCGATCTGTCTATCCTATTCACTAGGGCGCATATGCCGTCCAGTCTAGTGCATTGATATACCCTTTGATGCGCTCGTGTGCCATCCATGTGTTTTTCACCCGATGATCATGCCCTCTCCTTCCACTGGATAATGTTATGCGCATAACCCATTTTTTTCAATGCAATACGTGTATGCATACCGATTTTTTTTACGCATGACACCTATGCGTACCTGTCAATTTGACGCATGCACATGCAACGCATATGTAAAAAAGAACCTAAAATGACATTAATGCGCAAATGGAAAAGGGAAGTAGATGGGGCACTCATGTAAGGTCCATCCACTGGGTCCAGAAGGTACTAACTCCTCAAATTCCCTCGAATGTGATCTACTCATCTCCCCTGCTCGGTAGCCCCACATCTCACTCCAAGGCTCTCACATCTCGGCTTGGCAAGTAACTCACACAAGAGCTTCCTGCTACAAATCAAAACTATCATGTGATTGTTTACCCACCCCAACTGGGTATATTAGGCCACCGCACAATGCCCTGGGGGCATGTTTTATTCTTCTCCATCGCGGTCACCTAGGGGTTGGGGGTGGGGGACACTTCTCTCTGCTCATGAAAATGATTTTTTTTTATATTTAAATATTATTGTTGGCTTATTTCAACACTTTGTGGAACTATTGTCACCTAGCAAGTCACTTCTTTCACCCTAGAGGATTTACGAGTATTCCAAGTGCCTAGGTTTAATATCATTGCTCTGTTGGGATTCTCCTCTAGCTAAAAATCTACCCGGCAACCGATGATTAGGTTTATTAAATAATTTTTTTTGCTCCTCACCGAGGCATTTTACTAAACTGGGGGCCACATGATACCTGTTTTCTTGACCTCATGGCATTTCACGTACTTTTAGGAGATATTTTATCTCTTAAATTCTTCTGACCAGATCAAAAAAGTTAAAAAATTATAAAATCATCCAAAAACCCAAAAACATCGTGAAAACATTGAAAATAGACTAAAATTGGTAATTAACTCATTTACAACTGAAATTTTTGTCTATCACATGGCATCATCTCATATCTTGTTGGCATTTCCACATGTTTTAAAATGACTCTCGGATCATCTGAATCTCCAACCCATTACAAAAGCAATGCTTCTTACTTCATTGATACTCTGGGGCACGAGTTGACTAGTATTGTTGCTCTATGCACACTGCTTTTTCATTGACCTAAGTGTCCTCCAACATTTCCCTTACATATACCAAGTTTCTGGGGCATCATTTTTTTTAAACCCTTATCATTTACTAGAGCCTTTGGGATTTCAATTCGATAACAAAATATTTGTGCCACCATCTTGAACGTTGTTGGTTTGAATGTGTGTGATTGTACTTATTTCCCTGTTAGGTGAGTTTTTTTACTTCTCATATTGCATTACATGTTTGTATGTTGCATGGATTTGTTGTTTTAGCAAGGGAAGATTATTTGTATCTTGGATTTTCATGTCATTTTACACTTTCGTTGTATACTCACATTTTAATAAGTACTGATGATGAGGATTCTAAACAAAATGATGATTATAAATTGTTTCTAAAAGCAGTGGTTTGTGGATAGTTCAATATCCCCTTTTCTTGTTGTTTTCTCATCTTCTCTTCACATTTTCTTTCTTATGTTCTCTTTTTGATCATCGATTGAGTTCCTCCATCACCCATCAAACTTGACACCCCAAAGAGGGGAAAATGTAGACACCTATAGTTTGATCAAAGCATTATTATTCCTAATATTGCACTAACTATTCTCCTTCTTGCAAATGATGATACCTCATCAATAGGGCCTCCTCCAACTCATCATTTTACGACATTTTTTAGTTGTATTTATTCTATGGATCAATTAATGGGGTTAATATAGTCCATTATTAGCTTTAAATTTTCTTCTCACCCTCTTCTATGCCACTTTTACTAACTTCTTAGTCTATCAAAACCATTTCATTGGATTCATTAGACCTCTCAAAACCCTCTTGAAACCCTAATTCTTCTCTAAATAGGATTATTAGTCTAACCTAGTTTAATGAACCCTAAACCATGATTAAACTCTTTTAAACCTAGTCAAATATTCTTTTGACTCTCTAAATTGCCTTTTGGCTTATCCTTTTGTCCCACATTCACCAAAAGTCTCCCATTTCTGAAATTTTAAAACTATAAATAACTCACTACCCCTAGACCGTTTCTAAGAACTCTCCTTCTTCCTAACATAAACTATAACATTTTGCTTAGGGTTTAGAGTTTATTTCATTTGCTTTAGTGAGTTATTACTATTTTTTCATTGCACTACACACACAAAGCATTGAGTAAATGAGAAACCATTGGCCTTGAAGCCATTAATGGTGAGCTCTCATTCTCATAATACACAAAATGATCGCTTAGAATCTACCTAGGTTCATTTTAAAGATTTTAAGAATAGAGGATTACTATATATGCTAGATTTTCTTGTTTCTTTCAAGAATAATGTTTTAAAGTGATGAATCCTTGTTTATCTCTTATCTGATGGTCCATTGACTAGTTTGTTAAAAGCCTTTGGGGTTTTATTTAGAGATTCTTACCCCATGTCTATGGCTTTCACAAATTTTCTTTGAACACACCTCTGCCTCTTCTGTGTGCAGGCACTAAATGACATTTGGACAATGGAAGCTAGATAGAATTCTGGTTGTGATTGGTGGATTTGAGATAAACCTCTCTGCCAGGATCCTTCATGGGTATAATAAAAATACCCCTTATCAATCACCATGGGAAGAAAGTTAATGGATACTAGCTTAGATCCAACTCTATCCCTTCTCGTCATATTCCTGACTGGCAGGGCATTAGTGAAATCTAGAGTCAATGCTTGAAATATCTTAGATACTTCCTCGCTTCATAATACATTCCTTTTTCCTCTCCTACGGATGAATGTATCTGGCCTCTCTCTCCTTCTAGATCCTTCATATTTAAATATGCTTATGATTCTCAACCTCCTATTAGCTCAGGCCCCCCTCTCAGCAGCATCTGGCCTAAGGAGGTTATCCCTAAAATTGCTTTTTTCCTGGCTCTTATAGAAATGCCTTCCTATCTAGTGAAAATATTAAAAGAAGGATATTTTCGATACCTTCTCATTGTGTTCTATGTTACAATGCTTTGCAGTCCTCCTCCCACTTGCTACTACATTGTTCTTTTTCTCATTCCATATGGAGTTGGCTTATAAATTTTTTTGGTATTGTCTAGATCTTTCCTGAATCTCTTCAGGATACTTTCCAACAATGGTTTTCTCCATTCTCACACCAGATCCTCTCTCTTTCTTGGAATCTTATCCTCCCTCATGGACTCTGGGCTATCTAGAAGGAAAGAAACATGAGAATTTTCTAAGAACAAAGAATGGATCCCACACAAGTTGCCAAAAACATCACTCTTCTCTTCCAAGACAATATTAACAGATACCTCTAGAAGAAATATCAACAAAAAGTTCAATTTTGTGGCAAAAAAATTTGGTGTCAACAACTTGCAATACAACTTAGAGCTAAACCATCGGTTGCAGCGTGTGTTGGGGTCTTATGGTCTCCTCCCCCTCCTAGTTGGATCAAGCTAAACATTGATGGTGCCTCTAAAGGGAATCCCAGTAAATCTGGTGGGTGTGTTATTCTTCGTAATAACATTGGTGCCCATCTTGCTACTACTGCAACTAACTTTAATGAGGGTACTAACCATAGGGATGAGGTGTTGGCTATTATTAAAGGCCTTGAAGTAACTCTTAAAATTAGGAGTGGATGTCTGATAATTGAGAGTGATTCTCTCAACATCATAAAGATCCTAAACTTGGAAGATCCGGGGTAGTGAACTATCAAGAATATAATAGTTGACATCCGCATCCTTCAAAACTGCTTTCAGGAAGTCATGTCTTAGCACGTTTATAGAGAAGGGAATAAAGTGGTAGACCAACTCACAAATATGGGAGTCCTTCAGGAAAATTAGTATTATTGGATTGGGAATTTCCCGAATGATCTTCTACAAATTATTCATAATGATTGTTCTTCTATTAATTAGCATGTTTTGGTTTTTTGTTACTATTTTTGGTGTCAGCAAAATCAGTAGCGAGAAAGCCTTTAATTTTTGGGGTGGTTGTCATAATTTCCCCATTATGATGATGTGACACTTAAAAGGCTTTGGCACGTGTGGTAAATGAAATATCACGCGGGCAGATCTTATAGTAAGATGTTACTTTTCAAATTGTCATCTTATCAATTATAGGTGTACTCATGATGAAATCACCTCAAAAAATGCAAAGGTGGCTTTTAAATTCAGTGCTCGCCATAATTTTTTTGCATGTATTAATTGGTTAAGCACCATGGGTGGGAAACTCAAGTGTATCGAACCATTTTCTCGCATCGATTATAGGGAAGATGAAGAAGTTTGGGATATTTTGAAGGAAAATGGCATCACCACTTTCGTGGAGAGGATTTCGGGCTACTTGACCACTATTTCGTAGTGGGTCTTGACGACTTGGTCAAGGGGTAAATTTCATATTGGAAATACCTAATTCACAATCTTGACCAATGCCATTTCCTTTGTTGCTAGTTTGTCAGCTTCAAGGGCTGTTTATTTCAAACACTCATTGAATGTGGAGCTGTAAGATTTCATTCAACCGGGAGAGAATCGAACAAATCACCTATTAGGATATGCGAGGGAGTCTCTTCGCCCTCCTTGGAACAGAGTGGTCGAGGTCATAATGCACTACTTCACCATTGACGACCATAACAGATTAGTCTATGAACCTTATTTCTTCATCTTTTCTCATCTCTGCCGGGGTAAGAAAATTAACATGTTTTCTTTCTTGTTTGAGTCCTTACAACAATAGATAAATTTAGCCAAGGAAGGTAAAGGCCCTATTCTGCATCAATGTCATTTGTATCTTATATTTCAATATGGCACCTCCCCTACTGAGCTTATCCACTTTCCTCCCAAGACAGGAAGACATTGCTACACTCCCACCACCTCCCCTCTTCCTTCCCTCGCTTCACGCCCCTCTACTAGCAATAGACATTGTCTGTAAGTTATCTCTGATTTTGACTTGGATGTTGTCATGTTTGGTTTTTCTTTTGAAGGTTTTAGTTCCCCTACGGGTACCTTATCCACTTCCTGCTCCTTTGGTCAACCCTATCTCAAGTCCCACATTAGCGACACACCCTCGACTCTTGTTCTTGACAATTTCCTGGTAGCCAGCTTGGAGAAACTCCTCTTTGAAGCTTTGCTAGGATTAGCTGTGTTATATCCAGACTCTCCTGATAATTTTCTTTTCACTGTGGAAGAATAGTACTTGGTAGAGGTTGTGGATTTCCATCTTGAAAATGTGGATGTTTAGATGTTTAAAATTGATACAATTCAGCATGATAATGTGGATGAAGATCAGCAAAAAGGTGAGGACACTTAGGTTGGGGAAAATTATGGTGCTAATAAAGAAATTGGTGTTGAAGAAAATCCGTCGATTGAGGATAGTCAGGTTGATTTGGTTACCTCCATCCTTGCCAAACTCTAGAGGGTCTTTAGTGTCTTGAAGGATTGGGAAAATTACACTGATAATACCAGGGTTGCCATCACAAAAGATAGTGCTGATTTTGTCACCTTGGCTGAACTGTTGGCCCAAAAAAGTGGCTCGGTCAAAGCTAAGCATACTATTAACGAGTTGAAAAATCTCTTATGATAGTATTTACTTTTTCTATGTACTTAGTTTTTCTCTGTTTTATTTGTTCTCTTGGTTTTTTTGGAAATTCTAAGGGTATCATCAATGTAATATCAACTATTCTATATTACCATGTGGGATTTTTGTAACAGGTTTTGGGACCTCCTAAAACCCCCATTTGACCCTATTTCCAAAAAAAATATGTTGATTACCAACTATTTATATCCTAGCATGAACATCTAAAATACTTTACAAAATATGCATCTAAATCGAAGAAACACTCCTAGATCTATCACCACATGCTTACAAGATCTCTAGAAAATGTACATCCACAATAACAGTCTTACATTGCTTTCCAGAAGCTTTTAAAAAATGGTATTGTTGAGCATTAAAAGTTCACAAGAGGCTTGTCATATGTTATAAAATCAAAAAATTGTAATTTGTAGACACAAATTTGTTTCTCTTTATGTAGGGAAGAAGAGTTTTTGTCGTGTCTCCTTACATGCAAATATTTCTATTACAAATTCAAAAGTAATCAAGGCATACATGGTGCGACCGTATTCACTGTAGTCAATCCCCCTCATTGAAGTTTCTAAATCATGGTTGTGTGTCAAAGATGGACCCAAAAACAAATGGAAAAAAGAACAACTTCATCTTTTGTTCGTGTCTACCCCAACTACTCTGAAATTCCTATAAGTGATTCCCCCATGTACAAAGAATTTTGCATAATGGAACTCCTATTGTACAAACCATTTCACAATATAAACATCAACCCAGGAAGCCTCCCTCTTGATATTATTGAAAATTGGGAGAGTATAAGGACCTCCTACCAACATTGGAATGTTGAACACACCCCCATTAAAAGTGGTCATATCTCTAGAGAAGATACTTCCTATGATGAAGAACTTAATGAAGACCTGTTACAACTTGATAAATAACAGGATTTATCCCAACTCAAACTTGAAAGTGGATCTCTACTAAATGTACACCTATTATGGCATCGAGATTTTAACATCCACCACAAATAGACCACTATTGTTGTTCCAAGTTCCTTGCAATAACCTGCCTCTACTTTTATATCCCTAAATCAATAAATCCCTATTTTCCCTTAGATAAATCCTTCTAGCTTGCACTCATGTTTCCCTTTACAATAGTGCATCAAATTTCCCTCAACATTACTCTTCACCACTATAATCGCCAAGATAAACATCCTCCTTTGAAATATGATCATTCAAGGAACTACATGTATAGGGAAGTCATTCCTCATTAAGAGGATACAAATAGCATTGTCCTCAACTTCAATTCAAACATCCTCTCCACTATTATTACTCACTTTGAAAAGTGTTTTTATTTTCACCTTTTTTGGGTCCACCATTCATGCCTGTTTGTGTATACTTAATGAAGCCACTTGTGGGGAAAGTAATATCATTTTTCCAATAGTCATTGCAACACATAAGGTACTGTTGAATTGATGAAATAGGCTTCATAGGACCAAATTTAATGTCCCTTATTGATCAGTGCATGAGGGAGGGCTTCCCCAAAAAGAAGAATGAAGTATTTGATGGTTTCTCCATCATTCTCGTTTATGACTTGAGTCAATGACATACCCATGTATACAAGAACTTCTTATGGTTCAACACATTAGTGATGCTTCTCTATATTGATGAGCCTCCACATAATTTTTAGCCAACAAGGATAGAATCCTGCACAAATCAAGTTTGGGAACCTTTTGCTCAATATATGTAATGTAGATGCAAATATTGAGGACTGAGAAACTCTAATGTTCAGAACAGAAGTTTCTTTATGTCTTCCAAAAAAACATTCCATTCCTCCACCCACTTGTTTGCAAAAAATACTTTAGTTGGCTTATACAATATGAAAATGTTGACAAAACAGAGAGGATGCAAAGAATTTGAATGAATATTATTCATATCGAAGATACATATAAATACAAAAAGGGAGAGTGGTTAAGTAACTGCATAGACCATCTGCATAACTACCTAGACAGGTCCACATAACTAATCAATTTTGTTTTGGTCTTCGTATAATGTAGTACATATTAGATAATGCCAACATTCCCCCCTCTTATTACATTGTATATAAAACATCATATTTCCATATAGTGGAACCCCTTTATTTCAAAAACTATAACAAGTTTTTACACTCTCTGTGTAGCTTGTTCACTTTTTGAGGTGGCATGCCATCTTTGTGTCTTCATGGTCTTTGTGACACCTTGGGTTTTCCTTGCAGGATTACCACAAACCTAGAAGTGACATGAGTACGTCTTTCTATGAACACCTTCGATGGTTTCCGATTTCCTTGGATTACCATGAACCCCAATGGTTTTCTGACTGTAAGTTGACCAAGAACCTAGAGGTGGCTAGAGGTCTCAACTGTACACTTCGTTGGTTTCTCAGATTTCCAAAAACCCTTTACACAAAAATCAAACGCTAATTTACTAGTGCTTTTTCTCGTCAAAATGTTTTTCATTTAGGATGTACCAAACTGGAAAAAGCTGCGAAAACGTTTTAAACCTCTAACACTGGGCATAAGCAAAGCTGGTCACGCAGGTCACAAGATGCAAAAATAGACGGAATAGGCAGGCCACAACGTCTTCCACTATCTTCTTCCCATCCTTGCGCCAAATAAATCCCGCTTTGATACCAATGACAGAACAAAGAGGATGTAGAAAAGTTGAATGAATATTATTCACATCGAAGATGCATATAAATACAAGAAGGGAGAGTAGTTAACTGCAAAGATCGTCTGCATAACTACCTAGACAAGTCCGCATAACTAATCAGTTTTGTTTTTGTCTACCTACAATGTAATACGTATTAGATAATGCGAACAAATATTACAATCTTTAAATGTGCCCATTAATGCACGTGTAAATGCAGAGAACAATAGACACCTTGCAACAAGGCACGTTGATGATGACTAATTACCAAAAAAAAAATCCTTCTTTGTATCAACCAAAAGGTTATGCTAAGTGGCAATCTTGGGTTGAAGTTTGACTCTTTTATGGTGCAATTGGAATTGTACATTCATTTTTCTATGTCATTGGGTCAAAACCACCATTACAATCATCATTTTTTATTATCAACTTCAGCAAATACATTGACCCATCATGGGATGCCCATAATCCTCTATCATGTATCAATCTGCTATGTTTCTCATGATAATCGTAAACAACTTCCCCTCAAAATGGCATGGGGGAAAACAATTGACAAATCTCAAGGATTGACACTGGAGAAAGATACAATCAACATAGGAAACAAAGATCGACAAGGGATTAATTTCAAAACAACCTCTATGATATTATCCCTCAATGAATTGTGCATAGCACAAACGTTCTCTTATGAAAAGATACATTAAAATGAAAAAGTGTGCCTACTTTCATATATGAAAAAGGAAAAGCAAAGACTATTATTACTACAACTACATCCATAACTATAATTGAACCTGGCTTTAATGTTGTGTCTTACAAATACTACAATTATAACAATTGCCTACACGATGGTCTTCAAAACTATATTCCTTTCTTTTATAAAAATGTGACACTCCTACAAATAAACATGGGCTCTTCACGCAACCTTCAATAATTTTACAATATTCATTTCTTCAAATCCTCATCCTAAATCAACAATTCAAATATATATATATATAACCATGCACTTTAGTGCAAAAAAAAATAAACTTCAAATATTTCACAATCGATTCCACTATTCAACGTCCCCATTACATCAAATTAAGGGATTTCTAGTTATTTTCTTTTCAAAAAACACAAAATCCTTACATATGTGTGTTAAATTTTAAATATACATAGTGACTTTAAATTGTATTTTTCCGTAACCATGGCGATCATATTTTAAAAGGAGCCTATTGTAACGTTTAAAACAACTTGCAGCTAAGGTCAATAGGTATTCGCGCACCATGCTCCACATTTTTCCTTACCCTACTGGCCAGTCATCTTACATAAGGGCCTCTGACATTATGAGATAGTGTGACGGCGGTAAGTTGCATAGGTCAATATGTCTCGATGTTTCTTGAAAACTAGTGAATGGTCCACATTTGCCGACTCTATTTTGTTATATACATTCCTTGCATTCCTTCCCATACTCAAATAAGTAAAATTCAATAATACATCTATACTGTGTAATTGTTTGCTCTTTGATTTATTATCCTGCCTAAGGCATGGATATTGTCTTCACTTTAGCAATTAAACATTTGCATTGTTTTCAATCGTATTGTGACATGTGTATTTAAATGAGGCTGGACTATAGTTTTAGCTTTTGATTTTTTTATTCTGGCAAGATTGGTCGTTGGCTTTATGTGCACTGTTGATTGAAAAAATGTAGCAGTTATGAAACATTAATGCATTGACTGTCATGTACAGATTAGGTCACTTTTGACAGTTTTGAGTGGCTCGAGGAAAATGCCTGTTTGTTTCTTACACGCTGTGCAATTTCTCATTTCCATCCGCACGCCCAGGAGGTGAAGGACTCTGAAGAGCAAGGTGAGTTTTCATGGCAAGGTGATTTAAGCTCTCTTTTCTCATGTTTTTGCCTGTTGTTTATCTTTTAGTTCGAGTGGTTATTGTATTGATTGACACTGTGAAAGTTCAACGCAAGGAAACAGTCAAAGAGACAAATCTTGGTCGGAGACAATAAGTACTCCAAGTAAAAGATAAACAATAGTTCCTGAAAATTTCAAGTTCGTAGTTAATATATTTGCTAGAACTATAACAATGCAAATCTGTGTCTCCTGTCATTTATGAGAAGTTCCCCCGGTGCTAAAATTTTGCTGCGGATTTCATATTTAAATTGTTGTGATGCTTACAAGAGCAAGTTTTGTGGTCGTCTATTTTAAGAGGGTAGATAGTTTTAAGGATTAAGAAGTATCCATTCTGTTTAAATTCATGAAGAACAAAAAAAACATATGGAAAAAACTTGGTGCAGTATTTTCAACATCACATTGTCACAATAGACAAGCAATACATGTTGGTATAAGAGGTTCATAGTTGACCAGATGACATATCTGAGAAAAGAGACCAGTAGGAATCCTTAAATATATGTTTTCACATTGTTATCAGTTACAATATAAGAAAAAATAACAACAAGAATGAACAAGAACATGCCTTAAGACTGCCCGAGTTTGTCCATGGCCAGTCTGCCAGAAAAGCTGATGATCTGAACATGTCGACAACTTGAATATTATATGCAATGTGAGCCTTCTCTCTCAAAAATGAACTTGGATGGTTGTCTTCAAATATGCTTAACTTCAAGAAACTACTAGCTAATTTGGCAGTGGCAATCAAGAATGAATGAGTTTCTACTTGAAGTTGGTGTATCTTGGAGGCAGATAATTCACTGAGCATACCGAATGAGCCAATTAGAATAATTAATGTATAACAACTATAATAACTAGTTGGAAAATATAGACACCAATTGAATGACATGCAAGTTCATGGTGTTCCACTTCCCTATATTCCATTGTAAATGTATAGCTACCCTATTTAATATTATAATATTAATGGCATTGTCTACAGTGCAAATTTAAACCACGATCACAATACTGAGAAATTGCAGTTTAGTAAGGCTGATAAAATCCTGTGCGAATAGTTCTATGGCAATGACTGAACTGTAGAATTTGGTAAGATTCAGCTTGATGCAATTGATTTAGATAGCACCTGCTTCACGGCATGGGAATAAGTCTTATGCTGATAGGTCAATGTAAACTCAAGAAGATCCGAAAAAGATGTCAATAGTTGGCTCCTCGAGAGGTGGTTGAACACTTAGTTTAGAGTATATCTTGACACAACAAAGAGGAACCAGAAATATTTGTTTAGTACGCAAAGCCAAAGAGTGAGGATTACACATTCTAAATCAGAACCAGTGAATTTATGCTTCAAATTGCAAACACATATTGTAAATAGCTATCTTACCCCACCAAACATTTATTCACCTTGCATTTTCACATGCCAATTCTATGTTGCGCCTCTTAATAGATTCACATGACATTTTGCATAGCACATCTGCAAAGCTGAAGCTATTCTGAATAGTTTCACTGCTAAACCTTGGGCTCTATATTTTACAGCAACTTGAGTCAGGACTCATATTTTTTGTAACATCTCATGAAATCTATGTATATAACATATGTCTTCAAATGCAACATAGTTCAAACAATTTTACGTAACACTCACCTCAATCATCAGCTCAGCCAGCTGTGTCACAGTCACTTCATTGTTAGGGTTGCCTACATTGAAAATGTGACCATTTTCCCTTGAGGGGTTTTCCTACAAAAATCAATGAGCGAGATGAAATAAAATCAAGCACTGAAAAACACGGACAAAGTTTACTTTTGTAAAACCCAAGTGACTTACAATCATTCGAAGTACAGCCTCAATGGCATCCTTTATGTAAACAAATGTACGCTGTGACTGTCCTCCATCAACAAGTTTTAGTGGCTCACCCCGCAATAAACCCTGAAAGGTTCATAGTTTTTTATCAGGGCCACTATATGAAATACTTATTTGAAAATCATTTAGCCAAATGCAAATTTGATTTGCAGTCTCATTTTTCTCAACATAATTTGACCAACCAATAGACACTCAATATTTAACATACATATTCTAAAGGATGCGACATGTGTATAGAAAAACTTACATTGCTAAAACAGGCAAGAACCCTTGGTACACCCTCACTTGGTCCATCGATTCCAGGGATAAAATCCATCCTTGGTCCAATCCAGTTGAATGGTCTCACAATTGTAAAATCAAGACCATTTTCAGGCCCCTCGGCTGTATAAATACAAACAATTACTTATAGTATTTTCAAAATATATTGCTAGGATTGGAACTATTATCATTTGAACTAAAATAAAAACAATAGTCATTAAAATATTTCTTACCATAAACAAGCCTCTCAATCAGCTGTTTTGCACACGCATAAGACCATCGTTGTTTCTCAATTGGGCCAAAAATACAAGGAGATTTTTCCTCCTTAAGGAGGTAAAAGTCAGGGTCCTAGGACACACCAAACATTTTTTCACTGGAAATCCACTGAAAAACATCATTGCATCCAAGGAATAGCACCAATCAGTTAAAATAAGTAGTGAAGTATGATTCCTTGGTATACCTGTCACAATGGATGGTATTTTTGGAAGAAAGCTTCTAATTGTCTTTCCGTAGACTTCGCATGTAGAAAAGTGAATCAAACGTTTGTTGTTTTCTGAGCAGTATTTTACCTAAGCACATAACCTACAAGGTCAATCTTTCAGAAAAATGATCAATCTCTCTGTGCAGGTGGATTGGTAAGGCTCGATATACTCCCAATCTAGGTCATGGGCTCGAGTAGCCTGAATTATGCTGGTCTCATACACCAAGGTATCATGCAGACTAGGCCGGGACCAAAAATAAGAACTTTACTATAACCTTTTATATCTATTCGTTATATTCTTCCAATCACACTTTTATTGTTCAGCGTATATTAAGATAGTAAGAAATGGGTTTAATGGTTCTGAAAGGAAAACCCTACCACCCACATTACAATTTATTATCTATTTTTTGCAAATAATGACTGCTTTTGTTAAAAAAATCGTATACACTAATGCCTTGTAGCTAACAAAATCACTCACCACTGGGAGAGAATCTATGAAATTGTTGTAAATTGTATCAAGGGGTCGAGTATTATAATCTGCTGGTGTGCAGATAGTAGCTAGATTGATTGTCTGCAATAGCCAAAAACCAAAAATAAATATTGAACAGATTTGGCTTTAGCATTTGAAATCGATAAAATATTGGCAATTTTTTTGGCCAGATTTAAGATAGTAACCAAATTAAAACTTAAAATAATGCATTTCAGATTTTCAAAAGCATACAAGAAGAACAAGAACATGCCTTAAGACTGCCCAAGTTTGTCCATGGCCGGGCTGCCAGAAAAGCTGATGATCTGAACATGATGAAAAACTTAAATATTATATGCAATGTGAGCCTTCTCTCTGTAAAAATGAACTTGGATGGTTGTCTTCAAATATGCTGAACTTCCAGAAACTACTAGCTAATTTGGTAGTGGCAATCAAGAATGAATGAGCTTCTACTTGAAGTTGGTGTATCTTGAAGGCAGAGAATTCACTGAGCATAACAAATGAGCCAATTAGAATAATTAATGTATAACAACTATAATAACTAGTTGGAAATACAAACACCAATTGAATGAAATGCAAGTTCATGGTGTTCCACTTCCCCTATATTCCATTGTAAATGTATAGCTACTCTTAATAGATTCACATGACATTTTGCATAGCACATCTGCAAAGCTTAAGCTATTATGCATAGCTTCACTGCTGAACTTTGGGCTCTATGTTTTACAACAACTTGAGTCAGGACTCATATTTTTTGTAACATCTCATGAAATCTATGTATATGACATATGTATTCAAATGCAACATAGTTCAAACAATTTTATGTAACACTCACCTCAATCATCAGCTCAGCCAGCTGTCTCACAGTCACTTCGTTGTTAGGGTTTTCTAAATTGAAAATGTGACCATTTTCCCTTGAGGGGTTTTCCTACAAAAATCAATGAGTGAGATGAAATAAAATCAAGTACTGAAAAACACAGACAAAGTTTACTTTTGCAAAAACCAAGTGACTTACAATCATTCAAATTACAGCCTCAATGGCATCCTTTATGTAAACAAATGTACGCTGTGACTGTCTTCCATCAACAAGTTTTAGTGGCTCACCCCGCAATAAACCCTGAAAGGTTCATAGTTTTTTATCAGGGCCACTATATGACATACCTATTTGAAAATCATTTAGCCAAATGCAAATTTTATTTGCAGTTTCATTTTTCTCAACATAATTTGACCAACCAATAGACACTCAATATTTAACATACATATTCTAAAGGATGCGACATGTGTATAGAAAAACTTACATTTCTAAAACAGGCAAGAACCCTTGGTACAGAACCCTCACTTGGTCCATCGATTCCAGGGATAAATCCATCCTTGGTCCAATCCAGTTGAATGGTCTCACAATTGTAAATTCAAGACCATTTTCAGCCCCCTCAGCTGTATAAATACAAACAATTATTTATAGTATTTTCAAAATATATTGCTAGGATTGGAACTATTATCATTTGGACAAAAACAAAAAACAATAGTCATTAAAATATTTCTTACCATAAACAAGCCTCTCAATCAGCTATTTTGCACATGCATAAGACCATCGTTATTTCTCAATTGGGCCAAAAATACAAGGAAATTTGTCCTCCTTAAGGAGGTAAAAGTCAGGGTCCTAGGACACACCAAACATTTTGTCACTGGAAATCCACTGAAAAACATCATTGCATCCAAGAAATAGCACCAATCAGTTAAAATAAGTAGTGAAGTATGATTCCTTGGTATACCTGTCGCAAGGGATGGTCTTTTGGAAGAAAGCTTCCAATTGTCTTTCCGTAGACTTCACATGTAGAAAAGCGAATCAGACGTTTGTTGTTTTCTGAGCAGTATTTTACCTAAGCACATAACCAACAAGGTCAATCTTTCGGAAAAATGATCAATCTCTCTGTGTAGGTGGATTGGTAAGGCTCGATATACTCCCAATCTAGATCATGGGCTCGATGTAGCCTGAATTATGCTGGTCTCATACATCAAGGTATCATGCAGACTAGGCCGGGACCAAAAAAAAAGAACTTTACTATAACATTTTATATTTATTCGTTACATTCTTCCAATCAAAATTTTGTTGTTCTGCGTATATTAAGATAGTAAGAAATGTATATGATAAGATAGTAAGAAATGGGTTTAATGGTTCTGAAAGGAAAACCCTACCACCCACATTACAATTTATTATCTAGTTTTTGCAAATAATGACTTCTTTTTGTTAAAAAAATCGTATACACTAATGCGTTGTAGCTAACAAAATCACTTTCCACCGGGAGAGCATCTATGAAATTGCTGTAAATTGTATCAAGGGGTCGAGTATTATAATCTGCTGGTGTGCAGATAGTAGCTAGATTGATTATCTGCAATAGCCAAAAACCAAAAATAAATATTGAACAGATTTGGCTTTAGCATTTGAAATCGATAAAATACTGGCAATTTTTTTGCCCAGATTTAAGATAGTAACCAAATTAAAACTTAAAATAATGCATTTCAGATTTTCAAAAGCATACAAGAAGAACAAGAACATGCCTTAAGACTGCCCAAGTTTGTCCATGGCCAGGCTGCCAGAAAAGCTGATGATCTGAACATGATGACAACTTGAATATTATATGCAATGTGAGCCTTCTCTCTGAAAAATGAACTTGGATGGTTGTCTTCAAATATGCTGAACTTCCAGAAACTACTAGCTAATTTGGCAGTGGCAATCAAGAATGAATGAGCTTCTACTTGAAGTTGGTGTATATTGAAGGCAGAGAATTCACTGAGCATACCGAACGAGCCAATTAGAATAATTAATGTATAACAACTATAATAACTAGTTGGAAATACAGACAGCAATTGAATGACATGCAAGTTCATGGTGTTCCACTTCCCTATATTCCATTGTAAATGTATAACTCTGTGACTTTGCTCCTGTTTACTCCAACTCTCTTAACCGCATAATCTGTCATACCCACAATTCAGATTTCATCATTTCATTGAAAAGAAAGTAAAAAAATAGAGCAAGAAATCATCACAACTTCTGAAGAGGAATAATAAATTATGAAACATATATCATAAAATGCAGTTACCAATGAGTTTTTCAGCGCTGACATTAGCTCCAATATTCTTGGTGCATGCTACAGTGAGTCGTGAACTTAATGGGTGTAATGTATCATCAAGATCTTTAAAGAAAACATGAACCAAGTCAGAAATTTTCTAGAAAAATGGCTTGAAAACACAGTTCAAAGTGGGTATTGCTTTTCCAAAACAAAGATTGTATTTTTCTTATACGCACCGAAGAGAAGACAGTCATAACGAGGCCTCTTTCCTACCACGTATCTCTCGTCGAGCTTTATTGTTAAAATACAGAACAGCAATACATCCACCAAAAGCAATGTGATTATAACCCAAAAATAAATAAAAAAGTTGGCAGATCGAGGAGTAGTTGTAATGGAAAACATATATTCTGAGCATAAATGAAAACCCATGTTAGGTTCAGAACTGTTTGACTGAGATATAACAGATAGAGTACTATTAATGTTCAGCGTTTTATCTTGGATCAGACAAATAAGAGTTCTGAGACTTTAGCAAAATAAAGCCATGGGCGCAACAGCCCATAGCGGTTGTGTATGTGGATAGAGTAGATATAGGCATTTTTGTGGCCACCGTCTACTGCAAGAATGGTCCTGCACAAGTTGCAGTGTGCGTAGCGGAGATGCTCGGAAACAGAATAGACAGAATCGATACTATAACTGCATAGTGAAGAAGCCTTGTCCATGGTCTATTTTGTCTTCACTTTAGCGATTAAACATTTGCATTGTTTTCAATCGTATTGTGACATGTGTATTTAAATGAGGCTGGACTATAGTTTTAGCTTTTGATTTTTTTATTCTGGCAACATTTTATTGGTCGTTGGCTTTATGTGCACTGTTGATTGAAAAAACGTAGCAGTTATGAAACATTAATGCATTGACTGTCATGTACAGATTAGGTCGCTTTTGACAGTTTTGAGTGGCTCGAGGAAAACGCCTGTTTGTTTCTTACACGCTGTGTAATTTCTCATTTCCGTCTGCGCACCAGGAGGTGAAGGACTCTGAAGAGCAAGGTGAGTTTTCATGGCAAGGCGATTTAAGCTCTCTGTTCTCATGTTTTTGCCTGCTGTTTATCTTTTAGTTCGAGTGGTTATTGTATTGATTGACACTGTGAAAGTTCGACGCAAGGAAACAGTCAAAGAGACAAATCTTGGTCGGAGACAATAAGTACTCCAAGTAAAAGATAAACAATAGTTCCTGAAAATTTCAAGTTCGTAGTTAATCTATTTGCTAGAACTATAACAATGCAAATCTGTGTCTCTTGTCATTTATGAGAAGTTCCCCCGGTGCTAAAATTTGCTGTGGATTTCATATTTAAATTCTTACGATGCTTACAAGCGCAAGTTTTGTGGTCGTCTATTTAAGAGGGTAGATAGTTTTAAGGATTAAGAAGTATCCATTCTGTTAAATTCATGAAGAACAAGAAAAACATATGGAAAAAAACTTGGTGCACTATTTTCAACATCACAGTGTCACAATAGACAAGCAATACATATTGGTATAAGAGGTCCATAGTTGACAGATGACATATCTGAGAACAGAGACCAGTAGAACTCCTTAAATATATGTTTTCACATTGTTATCAGTTACAATATAAGAAACAATAACAACAAGAAGAACAAGAACATGCCTTAAGACTGCCCGAGTTTGTCCATGGCCAGTCTGCCAGAAAAGCTGATGAAAACTCACCTTGCTCTT
This sequence comes from Taxus chinensis, assembly GCA_019776745.2. NCBI lineage: Eukaryota > Viridiplantae > Streptophyta > Pinopsida > Cupressales > Taxaceae > Taxus > Taxus chinensis. Next base: position 555,670,032 of record CM034155.1, read on the forward strand.
CAGAGTCCTTCACCTCCTGGCGCGCAGATGGAAATGAGAAATTGCACAGCATGTAAGAAACAAACAGGAGTTTTCCTCGAGCCACTCAAAACTGTCAAAAGCGACCTAATCTGTACATGACAGTCAATGCATTAATGTTTCATAACTGCTTACGTTTTTTCAATCAACAGTGCACATAAAGCCAACGACCAATAAAATGTTGCCAGAATAAAAAAATCAAAAGCTAAAACTATAGTCCAGCCTCATTTAAATACACATGTCACAATACGATTGAAAACAATGCAAATGTTTAATTGCTAAAGTGAAGACAATATCCATGCCGAAAACGCCTGTTTGTTTCTTACACGCTGTGTAATTTCTCATTTCCATCTGCACGCCAGGAGGTGAAGGACTCTGAAGAGCAAGGTGAGTTTTCATGGCAAGGCGATTTAAGCTGTCTGTTCTCATGTTTTTGCCTGCTGTTTATCTTTTAGTTCGAGTGGTTATTGTATTGATTGACACTGTGAAAGTTCGACGCAAGGAAACAGTCAAAGAGACAAATCTTGCTCGGAGACAATAAGTACTCCAAGTAAAAGATAAACAATAGTTCCTGAAAATTTCGAGTTCAGAGTTAATCTATTCGCTAGAACTATAATAATGCAAATATGTGTCTCCTGTCACTTATGACAAGTTCCCCAGCGCTAAAATTTGCTGGGGATTTCATACTTGAGTTGTTCCAATGCTTACAAGAGCAAGTTTTCTGGTTGTCTATGACACTCAATCCGACATTTGCGTATTCTTATCATCAATAAAAATCACGTGCATTATTAAATTTCATTAAAAGAAAGGGAATGAATACCAGCCCTCAGTCCCACCATGCTTGTTCCATATTTCTTGTACGGTTCTCTACAAAACTCTGTGACTTTGTTCCTGTCAACTCCAAGTCTCTTAACCGCATAATCTGTCATGCGCAGAATTCAGACTTCATCATTTCATTCAAAACAAACCAAAAAAATAGAACAAGAAATCATCACAACTTCTGAAGAGGAATAATAAATTACGAAACGTATATCATAAAATGCAGTTACCAATGAATTTTTCAGCGCTGGCATTAGCTGCAATATTCTTGGTCTGTGCTACAGCCAGTCGTGAACTTAGTGGGTATAATGTATCATCAAGATCTTTAAAGAAAACACGAACGAAATCAGAAATTGTCTAGAAAAATGGCTACAAAACACACTTCAAACTTGGTATTGGTTTTCCAAAACAAAGATTGTATTTTTCTTATACTTACCGAAGAGAAGACAGTCATAACAACGCCTCTTGTCTACCACGCATTTCTTGTTATACATTTACAATGGAATATAGGGAAGTGGAACACTGTGAACTTGTATGTCATTCAATTGGTGTCTGTATTTCCAACTAGTTATTATAGTTGTTATACATTAATTATTCTAATTGGCTCGTTCGGTATGCTCAGTGAATTCTCTGCCTTCAAGATACACCAACTTCAAGTAGAAGCTCATTCATTCTTGATTGCCACTGCCAAATTAGCTAGTAGTTTCTGGAAGTTCAGCATATTTGAAGACAACCATCCAAGTTCATTTTTCAGAGAGAAGGCTCACATTGCATATAATATTCAAGTTGTCATCATGTTCAGATCATCAGCTTTTCTGGCAGACTGGCCATGGACAAACTTGGGCAGTCTTAAGGCACCACAGACATATGCCAAGAGATATACCTTCTAGCAAATTTATGAAATTTTTGAACCATGTCTGAATGAGTACATTTGTGACAGTCACAAAGACTTTTACAAATATCTAAAATGTTGTAACAGTTTTATATCCATTTGTTCAATCGATCTTAGGCTTATAGTGAATGCCCTATAAATAAATATAAACTGAACCGAATCAACAACAACAAACAAGGAAAAAACTGTGCGCATCAAGTTGACGATGTCATTCTCATTGCCACAATTCAAAGACAAGGTAAAACTGCATTTGCTCAAGCAACCTAAAACACATTTGAGGAAATGCAATTGGCAGGTTTAAAGGCGGAAAAATAACATTCTTTGCATGTCATGTATAAGAATTGCCTACTTCTTATGTATACCGTGTGTAGAGGCATAGTGAAGGTACGTTGTCTAGTTGATAAAATGTAACCATATCGAACGCGAACTGAAAATGATTTGCTGCTTAAAGTGATTCTTTAACAAAATGACTTCTGAAAACATATCATATTTGAGCTACATTCTGTCAAGCCTAAGCTTCTAAAGAAACATTTCTTCACCTTAGATACTTTGCTTTCTCTATCAAAAAACTTGTGCACAACATGTGCATACAATATTGTTAAAAAAATGCTTTAAGCAGCAAGTTATTTGCACTTGACACTGGATATATTTACATTTTATCGAATAGTTTGCGCACATTGACTATGCTTCGACACATGGCGCACATATAAGCAACGCAAAACTGTATTTGCTTAAATGTGTTCCTGGTTGCTTCGGCAAACACGCTTTCACCTTCGCTTTCAACCGTTGTGATGCACATGAAAGTGTAAAGATCATTAAACCTGCAATCATTTGCATTTGAGGAGCCTATATTCTGTGTCTTTCACAATACTCGAAATGAAAGGTAAAGAACAGGAAAAACAAAGCGGTAGCCATCATGTATAGCTAGATGCAATGCATAAGATCCTCATAATTGTTGTGCTATTTGCCTTTAAACTTGCCGATTGCATCTTCTTAAGTCTGTTTCAGAAATTTCATAACTATGTTTGAAGGCGCATCTCTTCGTATGTGTCTGTCTTGCCATGGTTGTAATTAATGGCTTCTTTTAGACTAGAGCATGAAAAAGACATGTTCACTATCCACTTCCAGTATTGATTTTGTTTATTTTCATGCTGGGCACTTGTGCTATGTACACTGCAATGTTTCCAGCACTGTTCTCGCAGTAGAGAATGGCTGTTACTTTGTTTTAGCTACTCTTTATCTTTTATTTTGACTAGTTATTGTATTCATTAACATTGCAAGAGTTCCACACAAAGAAAGAGTCAAAGAGACAAAACTTGGTCAGAGACAATAAGTACTCAAGAGTAAAAGATAAAGAGCAGAAAAAAACAAAGTGCTGGCCACTATCTATTGCAAAAATGGTACTGCACACATTGCAATCTGCAGAGTGCACATGCTTTGACGCAGAATAGACAAAATCAATAGTAAAACTGGATACTGGAAATGCCTTCTCCATGCTCTAGTTTCAAAAAAGTCATTCATGGAAAGCATGGTTAGACAAAAAATAAACTGACCAGGTTTATAATAAAATTCAAATAGCATGCTGCTCTGACAAAGGCTCTTTAGTCAGCGCCAAAGACATCTGCCAAAAGATGTAGCTTCAAACATAACTCTTTAGTCGACACCAAAGACATGTGCCAAAAGATGTAGCTTCAAACATATTTACAAAATATTTGAAGCATGTCTAAATGAATACATTGTTCTGAGATGTCCTTTTCGATTTAAAAAAGTATTCGCAATTAGCATCGATTTTTGCTTTGTGATGCTCTCCTCAACACTGTGCTTAATCGGGTTTCCATAAATGCAGGATTTGTAACCTGTTGCTTGATATATGCACTGGACACATGGTATCTTCGAAAATGAATACGTTGTCTCGTTTGCACAAAATTTGTTTCTTTTACTCTTTGTACGCATAAAACCCTGTGATAAATTAATTGATTAAGAAGCCGATCCTATACAGCATATTCATTCACACATGGTTCACAAACGCTGCCTAGACAAGCTTCGCTACACTAGTACACTACTCACATTTGATTCTACAACTGCTCAGTTTATTTTTGTGTTGCTGTGCTTTCCATTGATGACTTCTTTCAAAGTAGACCATGGAAAAGTCATCTTCGGTGTACAGTTTTAGTATTGCTTTTGTACATCATGGCTACCGCTTTGTTTTTTCTGCTCTTTACCTTTTATTTTGCGTAGTGCTTGTATTGATTGACAATGTCAGAATTGCTTTTGCTGCTATTCTGCTTTTGTCTCTGAACAAGATCTGTCTATTTGACTCTTTCTGTGTGTGCAACTTTCGCAATGTTAATGAATACAATAACTACTCAAAATAAAAGACAAAGAGCAAGTAAAATAAAGTGACAGCCATTGTCTACAGCAAGAACAATGCTGCAGACATTGCAGTGTACATAGCACAAGTGCCCTCAAACAGAATAAACAAAATCAATAATGAAAAGCATGGTGAGCCTGCCACATACCAAACACATAAGCATGGTAATCATGGTAAGCATTTAGCCTTGCCTGCATGAGTAGACAGATCTGTTTCATGCTCTAAGATCAGTTTTCCAAAAACCGGCATCTGCAAAAAAACGTTTCTGCTTAACTAATTTCATGCTATGCTTCAAAGCACATGGCTTACAACATTTTTAGATGAAAGCTTCTGGGTCCTTTGCTTTCAGCATTCGAATATGCTGTTATAACTATTCTAATTTCTTCTTCCTATTTTCAACGCTCTACTAAGTTTATTGAAATACATGTTTTCCCTGCATTGCTTGTGTATTTGCATGGAGCACAATATAGATTTAGTTGATTCTACATGGCTGCAGCTATAAATGACTGCTTTTTCTTGTGTATTTCATTGCGCAGCTTGCTTCATTGTATGTACAAAGATTCTTTTCGTCTCTACTTTGGTCTGCAACATTCACTAACTGCATAACATGTGTTGTGTGCATTTCAGATTCGTGACAAAAGCAGAATCACAGAACCAAAGACATATAATTGCTATTTGCTTGAATTGCTCCTGCTCTATTGCAAAAGGTATAAACATTACTCTTCTTTTCTATATTCTGCTCAGAATTTTTTTTTTTTAAATAGAGATAGAACAAACTGAATGCAAAAGAACATCCATGCCTGCGACGATAGTTGATGTTGAGCAATATACGTTGTCAGACAACATCGTACAAAGCATAGACAATGTCTTGCATAGGTTCAACCTTTTCCGAGACTATGCTTTCAAGTACGGTGTCGGTGACTGCTTGTTTGATTCCTTTGCAGTACTGCTTCATTTCCGATACACATCGCTTGAACTTAGAATCGGTGCCATTGAACACTTCCAGACTTTGCTCTCTGCCTCCAATCCTGAAGCATTGGCTTCTCTACAGTTAGAACTAGATCCTGAAAGCCTTTTTCTTATGCACGGTGTTCATAGCTGGGAAACATACTTACATCGCATGAAACTGTCTGCAGTGTACTCGCCCGAAGCTACTGAGCAAGGCCTATGGGGCGACGTCTTCTGCATAAAATGGCTTTCCAAATGGCTGCACTTGCCAATATGGGTTTGGTCTGCAACAAGAGGCAGAAATTATCTCCAATTCATCCCAAATAGCCAGATACTACCATATTGTATTCTTTTTCATGATTCCAACCCTCTTAGTGGCCATTATGAACCCTTATTCTGGAAAAAAAATGCGCCTTGCCCTGAACCAACAAACAATGCTCATCTGATGTCCCGTCAAAATTTTGTAGAAATGCTTTGGAGCAGTTTATCTAATCAGCTACAGCAACTATGCCTTGTTAGGCTAGAGACAAATGACAATATCAATGCTGATAGCCTTTTCAGTTGTTTTTGCCACATTCGCAACAATGAATTCGACCCTCGCTGCCTGCGCAGATATGCTGCTCAGGCTTTTTGTAGTTCTATTCTTCGACAAGATCATATAACTCTTCACTTCCTCCATACTTGGCTTCATCAGAACCCCATAACAAACATACCGCATATTGGCACATGGCAAGGTCTTGTGATAAACATAGCCACTTTCCATGATCACAACAATATACACACAGACGACTTCATTATTCATTGGTTATCTCTACTTTTTAAAATAAATATCCAATTGTGGGACTCGGATCCTTTCCAAGTTTGTAACATTTATTCTGGCAATGCACAACTTGGAAAAGCATATAATCTCATCCGATTTTCGCTTCCCGAATCACATTTCCACTACGAACTATTGGCTACAAACCCTTGCTATGTTCCAACACTTGGTGCCATTTATACATCGGAATATACAACTGTCCGCATGCATACAGAAACTCAAAGCATAACTTCGCACACAAATGCGCAAACCGCTATGCACAACCGGAACAAGAAACCGTCAAAAAATTCGCTTCGCTTGACAAAAAGAGATACGTAAGCAGACACATAACAAAGCTGTAACAGATCCCAATGTTATACATTCCCTGCTACTGAAAGGCGATTCATGTGCCAATTTCTTCAATGCCAAAACAGCTCCTACGTCCACATCGCTTAAGACTGCAACAGATGACATTGTCTCTGCTGAAACAGTTGAGCAAAAAGCAAAAGACACTTCGCAACTGCAAATGCCATCCTACCATAAAACAGTGCAGCTTGGCAATACCACAATTGTCCCTGTGAAATCTAAAAAACAATTATACATAAACATACACAACAAACAAGCAACTCTGCACAATTCATTGCCCGTTTTCATGCCCGAACAAATGACACACCAATCCATACATGCGGTATTTGTAACCAACTCCACTTCAAGCACAATTTGACATATTTTACAAATTCAACTAAAAAAACATATGCTCAATTGACATCAACAAAAACAATGCCAAAGTCCAATACAATTTGTCGAGCATGTTCAAGAAGCTTGTTGAATGCCAAGTTGCCAAGATTGACATGCCCTCAGCAAATTGAACTGATTCCAATGCTTCTAGCTGTGGCAATGCTTTCTGAACTTGAAGAGAGACTCGTGTCTCTGCGACTTGCATTTGGTCAGATACGATGCCAAAGCCATAAAACGACCCCAATACACGTTAAAGGGAGCAATAATAAATGTTCCAACAAATATTGACATAATCCAACAAGCATTGCCAAGATACCCAGAAGAAACAAAAACAATTGCTGTTGCACTTAAACGACGCCTTGAATACACAAAAGCATATCATTCAGGTAATGTGCGCCCCATAATCATTATGGCAGCTCTTAAACAATTATGTGGAACAACATTATATCTTATGCATAAAATCAAACTAAACCATGACTGGGATCAAACACTGGTCTACAACAGTCAACTTTGAAACAATTAACAATGAAGAACATGAACATATCTCCTCTGAAAACAGCTCATCTGATGATGACATCGATAATGACAATGCACATGACACACTAATTCATGGTTTCACTGACTCCTCCACTATCCACTACCTTAAAGACAAGATCATAAATGTTGCTCCTATAGAAGGCTTTACACCATTGGGTATTTTTCAAGACAAGTTCTCAGAAGAGATGAATTTCCCAACTTTGTTTTTTGGGCAACCTCGAAATGAAACAACAACAAAAACAATCGTGTATCAAAAAATAGCACAATGGGAGTTAATGCACTCAGATCGTAGATTTTCTTATCACATAACAAATATATTTTTCAAAGCAATAAAAATACTAATTGACCAAGTCAATCGTTCGATATGGCTTAGAATCAAAAAGGGCCGATTAAAAGGTCGAACACTATTTGCCAAAGACATTAAATACAAACCGAACCTAGAAAACATCTTAAGATCTGACATTGGATACATCGATTTCAAAAAAATACGCATTTCCCCAGACTACATGCAACAAACAAGGAAAAACCTTTTTGCAATGATTCGACAACCTCGGCCCACCTACTTTCTTTGCAACATTCTCAAGTGCTAAGCATTGTTGGCAGCCACTAACCGAGGCCCTCAATAATTTATACACCTAATATCAGAACAATGTCCCTTTACAAAAGCCAACACGTTCAGATTGCAATAACTCTAACTTTCTTGTTATAAACGATCCTGTTACATGCACTCGTTACTATAAACATAGACTCTATGCGTTAAGAGAATTACTTTGCAAAGACAAATCCTTCTTTGGCCATATAGACGATTTCTTTTGGTGACGATTCCAAAAT
>CM034155.1:555678481-555733249 GCA_019776745.2 Taxus chinensis
TTGTCACAAACACCCCCTTTCACCCTCAATCACCACTAGGAGTCCCCAATGGGGGTACCCCTCACTCCTGCCTCCTATGCAGCTCTAGGAATCGTCAATCGATAAGGAATCACTTTGTGGTACCATGGGGCATACTAAGGTGTACAACCTGGATCTTAAAACTATTTCAAGGGCACCCACATGGCGAGCACCCACCTATCAGAAGTTGGCCAATGCTTGGCCCATGGAAATTTGTGGCCCCATGTTGAAGTACTCCCTGGCCCTGCGGGCATACCACATATCTGTCTCAGGTATTCTTGAATGATTGCAAACTGTCTCTGATACCAATCTTACCCTGTAAAATGTCTAGCATATAGTTGCGGCTCCCCAGCATGAAGTGCTCAACTGCCGTAGTAATGACCTCTAGGCCATTCTAAGGCACACTAAAAATGTCTGTATGGCCTCCATACCATTACAACATGTTGTAGATCATCTAACTCGCGGTGGTAATGATACACATCTCCCATTGTGGGCAACATGTCATCTCCAATCGAAACCCAACCCATACTAGAAGGATCCTCTAGAGCTCAGCTCTCAAAAAACCTATAGGGCGACTAATGGCAATGTGATCCCATGCCCATATCTGCAGTAACCTGGCCAGTCCATTACCATCTGTAAACGGTATTATGTAATCAAATGAAGATCCTAGTATAAGTGCACCAGTATAACACTGGCCCGAGTAGTAGTAGTCACACTATCTATCAAGCCAGGTATCACTCTAATGAGGTCAAGAGGAAATGAAGCTCTAGTTTTGTCAGGGAGTAAAACTCCACTGATAAAATCCATCAAATAGAGTACAATATGATCCAACTAAGGATCCTCTACACACTGATAATCTGACTCTCATCCCAGCGGTTGCAATTAGCTGGGACGCCAAATAACTCAATGATGAACTAATCAATGTTTGGTTGGTGACTCATATACCAAATCAGCTCACCCTAGATAGGTACCCGCATGATATGCCATACATCCTCCAATGTGATCATGATCTTGCTAGTAGCAAGCCGAAGAAGCACTCACTCTCACTCTGCTATCGCTCAGCTAGGGTTGTTAGTAGGCCATGATCCAAGCTAAGCTTTGGCATGCCGGCCACGTAGGCTAATCCTTTGAAATATAAAAGAATTTCTATTATCCTCTGGTCATCCTCGTCGAATTTCACCTCTATCACCAATATCGGGTCATATCTTTTGTAGGTTAGAAAGACAGGTAGTATCCACTGCAACAAAGATACATTGTGTTAGGGTTACATTTCTATCTACTTCTATCTAGTTTTCTAGTCAAATTATTCTTTGTTTGTCTAACAGACTAATTTTTCACTTTCTTCTACAACAATCTAGTCTATTTTCATTTATCCTTAGCTAGTTGTTTTGCGAGGATTAATTGTCCTCTTTCCCCAAGAGCATGTGTGCTTACTTCGATGCATGTGCGCCTATCTCAACATATACACACTCGTCACATGTACACCTCCACTTTGGCACCTACATCCCCATTCTGATCCGTACGCCCCTCGTTTCCTATCTATCTATCCTATTCACCCAGGATGCATACGCCTCTAGTCTAGTGCATATGAATACCCTTTGATGCTCTCATGTGCGCATCCATGTGTTTTTCCACCCGATGATCATGCCTTCCCTTCAATGGATATGTATGCGCAGACCCATTTTTCGACGAATACGTGTATGCATACCTATTTTTTGACGCATACACCTATGCGTACCAGTCAATTTGATGCATGCACATGCACGCATATGTCAAAAATCCCCTAATCTAGAATAAAAGGAACCTAAAAATGACATTAAATGTGCAAATGAAAAAGGAAGGATGGGGCACTCATGTAAGGTCCATCCACTAGGTCCCGAAGGTACTCTCAAATTCCCTCAAATGTGATCTACTCATCTCCTCCTGCTCGGTAGCCCCACCATCTCACTCCAAGGCTCTCACACTCGCTTGCGCTAAAAAATCACAAGAGCTCTGCTACAAATGAACCTATCATGATTGATTTACCCGCCCCACTGGGTATATTAGGCCGTCGCAATGCCCTTGGGGCATGTTTTCTCCATCGCGGTCACTCTAACACTTCTTCTGCTCACGAAAATGATTTTTTTTATATTTAAATAATTATTTTTTGCTTATTTTCACACTTTGGAGAACTCATTGTCACCTAACAAGTCACTTCTTCACCCTGGAATGATTTACGAGTATTCCAAGTGCCTATTTTATATCATTTCTCTTTTTTTCTCCTCTATTCTACCCGTCACGTTATTATTTTTATTAAATAATTATTTTTGGCTCATTTTTCTCCTCGCCGAGGCATTTTACTGCCACATGATACCTGTTTTCTTCACCTCAGGGCATTTTCACGTACTTTTAGGAGATATTTTATCTCTTAAATTCTTATGACCGATCAAAAAAGTTAAACAATTATAAAATCATCCAAAAACCCAAAAACATCGTGAAAACATTGAAAATAGACTAAAATTGGTAATTAACTCATTTACAACTGAAATTTTTGTCTTTCACATGGCATTCATCTCATATCTTGTTGGCATTTCCACATGTTTTAAAATGACTCTCGGATCATCTGAATCTCCAACCCATTTACAAAAGCAATGCTTCTTACTTCATTGATACTCTGGGGCACGAGTTGACTAGTATTGTTGCGCTATGCACACTGCTTTTTCATTGGACCTAAGTGTCCTCCAACATTTCCCTTACATATACCAATTTCTTGGGGCATCATTTTAAACCCTTATCATTTACTTAGAGCCTTTGGGATTTCAATTCGATAACAAAATATTTGTGCAACCATCTTGAACGTTGTTGGTTTGAATGTGTGTGATTGTACTTATTTCCCTGTTAGGTGAGTTTGTTTACTTCTCATATTGCATTACATGTTTGTATGTTGCATGGATTTGTTGTTTTAGCAAGGGAAGATTATTTGTATCTTGGATTTTCATGTCATTTTACGCTTTCGTTGTATACTCACATTTTAATAAGGACTGATGATGAGGATTCTAAACAAAATGATGATTATAAATTGTTTCTATAAGCACTGGTTTGTGGATAGTTCAATATCCCCTTTTCTTGTTGTTTTCTCATCTTCTCTTCACATTTTCTTTCTTATGTTCTCTTTTTCGATCATCGATTGAGTTCCTCCATCACCCCATCAACACTTGACACCCCAAAGAGGGGAAAATGTAGACACCTATAGTTTGATCAAAGCATTTTTATTCCTAATATTGCACTAACTATTCTCCTTCCTGCAAACTGATGATACCTCGTCAATAGAGCCTCCTCCAACTCATCATTTACGACATTATTTTAGTTTTATTTATTCTATGGACCAATTAATGGGGTTAATATAGTCCATTATTAGCTTTAAATTTTCTTCTCACCCTCTTCTATGCCACTTTTACTAACTTCCTAGTCTATCAAACCATTTCATTGGATTCATTAGACCTCTCAAAACCCTCTTGAAACCCTAACTCTTCTCTAAATAGGATTATTAGTCTAACCTAGTTTAATGAACCCTAAACCATGATTAAAATATTTTAAACCTAGTCAAATATTCTTTTGACTCTCTAAATTGCCTTTTGGCTTATCCTTTTGTCCCACATGCACCAAAAGTCTCCCATTTCTGAAATTTGAAAACTATAAATAACTCACTACCCCTAGACCATTTCTAAGAACTCTCCTTCTTCCTAACATAAACTATATCATTTTGCTTAGGGTTTAGAGTTTATTTCATTTGTTTTATTGAGTTATTGCTTTGTCATTGCACTACACACACAATCATTGAGTAAATGGGAATAACCGTTGGCCTTGAAGCCATTAATGGTGAGCTCTCATTGTCATAATCACATAAATGATTGCTTAGAATCTACCTAGGTTCATTTTAAAGATGTTAAGAATAGAGGATTACTATATATGCTAGATTTTCTTGTTTCTTTCAAGAATAATGTATTTAAAGTGATGAATCCTTGTTTATCTCTTATCTGATGGTCCATTGACTAGTTTGTTAAAAGCCTTTGGGGTTTCTTTAGAGATTCTTACCCCATGTCCATGGCTTTCACAAATTTTCTTTGAACACACTCTGCCTCTTCTGTGTGCAAGCACTAAATGACATTTGGACAATGGAAGCTAGATAGAATTCTGGTTGGATTGGTGGATTGGAGATAAACCTCTCTGCCAGGATCCTTCATGGGTATAATAAAAATACCCCTTATCAATCACCATGGGAAGAAAGTTAATGGATACTAGCTTAGATCCAACTCTATCCCTTCTCGGCATATTCCTGACTGGCAGGGCATTAGTGAAATCTAGAGTCAATGCTTGAAATATCTTAGAGACTTCCTCGCTTCACAATACATTCCTTTTTCCTCTCCTGCGGATGAATGTATCTGGCCTCTCTCTCCTTCTAGATCCTTCATAGTTAAAGATGCTTATGATTCTCAACCTCCTATTAGCTCAGGCCCCCCTCTCAGCAGCATCTGGCCTAAGGAGGTTATCCCTAAAATTGCTTTTTTCCTGGCTCTTTTAGAAATGCCTTCCTATCTAGTGAAAATATTAAAAGAAGGAGATTTTTGATACCTTCTCATTGTGTTCTATGTTACAATGCTTTGCAGTCCTCCTCCCACTTGCTACTACATTGTTCTTTTTCTCATTCCATATGGAGTTGGCTTATAAATTTTTTTGGTATTGTCTAGATCTTTCCTGAATCTCTTCAGGATACTTTCCAACAATGGTGTTCTCCCTTCTCACACCAGATCCTCTCTCTTTCTTGGAATCTTATCCTCCCTCATGGCCTCTGGGGTATCTAGAAGGAAAGAAACATGAGAATTTTCTAAGAACAAAGAATGGATCCCACACAGGTTGCCAAAAACATCACTCTTCTCTTCCAAGACAATATTAACAGATACCTCTAGAAGAAATATCAACAAAAAGTTCAATTTTGTGGCAAAAAAATTTGGTGTCAACAACTTGCAATACAACTTAGAGCTAAACCATCGGTTGCAGCGTGTGTTGGGGTCTTATGGTCTCCTTCCCCTCCTAGTTGGATCAAGCTAAACATTGATGGTGCCTCTAAAGGGAATCCCAGTAAATCTGGTGGGGGTGTTATTCTTCGTAATAAACATTGGTGCCCATCTTGCTACTACTACAACTAACTTTAATGAGGGTACTAACCATAGGGATGAGGTGTTGGCTATTATTAAAGGCCTTGAAGTAACTCTTAAAATTAGGAGTGGATGTCTGATAACTGAGAGTGATTCTCTCAACATCATAAAGATCCTAAACTTGGAAGATCCGGGGCAGTGAACTATCAAGAATATAATAGTTGACATCCGCATCCTTCAAAACCGCTTTCAGGAAGTCAGGTCTTAGCACGTTTATAGAGAAGGGAATAAAGTGGCAGACCAACTCGCAAATACGGGAGTCCTTCAGGAAAATCAGTATTATTGGATTAGGAATTTCCCGAATGATCTTCTACAAATTGTTCATAATGATTGTTCTTCTATTAATTAGCATGTTGTGGTTTTTTGTTACTGTTTTTGGTGTCTAGCAAAATCAGTAGCGAGAAAGCCTTTAATTTTGAGGGTGGTTGTCATAATTTCCCCATTATGATGGTGTGACACTTAAAAGGCTTTGGCACATGTGGTAAACGTAATATTACTCGGGCAAATCTTATAGTAAGATGTGCCTTTTCAAATTGTCATCTTATCAATTATAGGTGTTACATTTTTACTTTAATATTTCATACATTTTTTTACTTTAGTTGTTACCCAACTTAAGGGTTAAGTTAAAATTAACCTTCATAGTACAAGTCCATATATTTCCAACAATATATTACCATAAAAATTAGTTGAATTTCCAGGTTTATATAAAACATTCCAATATGAAAATCACAAATGTCTGTAAATAATAATTGGAATATTCTCATAAAGTTGGCTTGATATAGCATTGTCAAATTAAACAAAGACAATTATTATGATGGCCATGCAAAAGTCGAACAAAACAAAAAACAATGAAACTGATTAAAATAAAGTAACCAGAATACAAATAACTGAAAGATTCACTATCATTTACGAACCGTTTTACCTATGATTAAGGCCTAATCATGTTTTAGGAATGATCATCAAGGTGGGTGTGGGATTATTCGTTCTGCAATGTCATGCCCTATAGCAGAAGTTATGGGTCATGATACGACGAACCAAATGAATTTTACATCCAATGAGGATCTTATCTAATCCTGTTTAAACTTAACCATATTTAATTTAACTTACAATAAATTTTGGGATGTTACATACTCCACCCATTAGAATAATCATCTTCTCGATGATTTTAGGATAAATAAATAAACTGACCTACTATTCATTTGCTGCATAAATATATTTCAAATCATCTCAGAATTTGTAGCAATATTATTTCAGTTGAATCATAAAGGTCACAACAACCCTTGTACATATAGAAAATAAGTGATATATAATCTGTAGACATAATACATTACTACCAAAATGACAGATTTTCTGGGTTCATTAACAAAATCTTCAACAAGTAAGACTATTAATCAAAAATTATCTTTGTCCCAATATTCAGTTGTAGGCTTATGTATAGAATTTTCTTATCTACCACTTTTATAGATATACTAAATTTAATACTTTAACAAAACATGTTCATAAAAATCAGTCAAACAGATGCAGAAAAGTAGTTTGGATATCTTCCAAATTCTCTCAAGTGGCACTTTCTTTAGAATATTCGTCCCACTGGACCGTACATTGTGAAACCTCACGATTTCTCAAGTGCAACTTCTAGGTTTCTAGTATCCTTATAGGATCAACCACGATTACCCCCTGGATCAAGAACTTGCAATGAATCCCAATCAAGAACATGTGTTAAATCAGGTACATATTTCTTAAGCAAGGATATATGAAATACACTATGTAAACTAGATAGAGTGGGAGGGAGTGCTAGCTTATAGGCTACTAGTCCAATGACCTCTAGGACTTCAAATGGTCCTACAAACCTAGGAGATAGTTTGGCTGACACGCCAAACAAAATGGAACTCTTTTTAGGTTTTACCCTAAGACAAAATTTATCTCCCACGTTGAACTTTCTATCAATTATTTTAAAAATATGAATAAGTTTTCTACCTATTTGCTTCTTCTTTCACTCTTTCTTGGATTAATTTAACCTATTTTTCCATTTCTGAAAGCATTTATGGTCTAGTCAGTAACATATCTTCAGGATTATCCCAACTTATAAGTGTTCTACACCTATGACCATATAAGGCCTCAAAAGGAGCCATCTGAATGGAAGAATGGTAAGTGTTATTATAGGAAAATTCAACCAAAGGAAAATACTCTTCCCATTTGTATTTCTGATCCATGCAATACATTCTTAGTAAATCTTCTAACACTTGATTTACTCTTTCAGTTTGACCATCAGTTTCTTTCAAGATGGTAGGTAGAAATTATGTTTAGTTTTGTCCCTAAGGCAGCGTACACATTCTATAAAAATATGGAAGTTATCCTTGAGTCCCTTTCTAAAATTATTACGTTTGGAACTCCATGTAATCGGAAAAATTCTTGTACAAACCTTTTTTCTAGTATGGGTGAATTATCCTGTTAAATTACCTGCTATAATATGTGCCACTTTAGTTAACTTGTCTACAACTACAAGTATAACATCATGTTTATTTTGGGACATAGGTATACCTTTGATAAAATCCATACTTATAACTTGCCACTTATATTTTGGCATGTTGTGAGGATATAATAGTCCTGATGGATGTAAATGTTCATCCTTTACTTGCTGACACTCCAGGCATTGTGAGACGCAAAGAATCACATCATTTTTCATCTTTTTTCCATAAGTATTGCTTTTTGATGTCTGCCATCATATTTTTTACCCCTGGATGTCTCGAATAGGGAGCATCATGAAATTCTCTCATGACTTTATTTCTCAGTTCTTTACCTTCTGGTACATATATTCTACTGTTATAACTCAGAATTCCATTTGTTTCCACCTTGAAACCATCATACCTTTTGTCCCTTGGATCTTTTTCTAGAGATGTTTTAACATGATTGTAGTAGGGGTCATTGGTTAACTCATTTTTAACTTCATCTTTGAACTGGGTTCTTAATGTAATTATAGCAACAATCTTATTTTTGTGACTTAAGGCATCAACCACCCTATTCTCGTTTCCCTTAATGTAGTTTATATCAAAGTCATAATTTGCTAGGAAACTCTAGCCATCTTCGACTGACTTGCATTTAGATTCACCTGTGTAAAAATGTACTTGAGCCCAAGATGATCTATTTTGAGTTCAAAAGGTTTTCCTAGCAAATAATTCCTCCATACATGTAGCGCATGAAAAATTACAGCAAGCTCAAGATCATGTGGTGCGTAGTTTACTTCATGCATCCTCAACTTCCTACTTTTGAAAGCTACCACATGCCCATCTTGTAGTAGTACTCCGCCCAAACCTTCCCTGAAGCATCGGTTACCACTAAGAAGTTCTCATTTGGATCCAGAATCTTCAACACTAGAGCACTTGTGAGTCTACCTTTTAACTGATTAAATGTATTCTTCATGCTTATTGTCCTAAAAAAATTTCTTACCCTTCTTTTGCAAAGAAATGATATGTCTTGCTAACCTAGAGAAGTCCTTTACGAAATTTTGATAGTACCCTGCTAGATCGATAAAACTTCTCACTTCATGCACATCCTTTGGTAATGGCCATTCCATGCTAGCACTGAGCTTCGAAGGGTCCACTGAGATTCATTCTTTACTTAATAAGTGGCCTAAGTATTGTAATTTGTATTGATAGAAAGCACACTTAGATAATTTTCCATATAATTTATGTTTTCTGAGAAATCCTAGCACAATCCTTAAATGTTCATCATGTTCTTCCTCATTCTTGAAGTATAATAATATATTATCAAGAAAGATAAGTAAAAATTGGTCTAAGTATTCCCTAAACACGTTGTTCATCAAGTTCATGAAAGTGACAGGTGTATTTGTTAGATCAAAGGGAAAAACTGTATACTCGTAATGCCCATACCTTGTTCTAAAAGTGGTTTTATGCATATCTTCATCCTTGATTTGCAGTTGATGATAACCAGATCTAAGATCAATCTTGGAAAACAATTTTGCACCCCCCATTTTATCAAATAGATCATCAATTTGGGGCAGCATTTACCGATTCTTCACTATTACCTTGTTGAGCATTCAATAATCAATACAAAGTCTAACGGTCCCCATCCTTCTTTTTTATGAAGATAACCAATCCACTCCATAGTGTTATACTTGGTCTAATTAAACCCGAGGACACCAATTCATGTAATTTAGCTTTCAACTCAACTAATCCAGTTGTTTTCATTCTATATGGTGCCTTGGAGATTGGTTCCATTATTGGTTTGACCTCTATTGTGAAGTCAAATTCACGCTTAGGTGGAAGTCCGGGAAACTCATTTGGAAACACATCTCTAAATTCCCTTAGGATGGTAAATGCTTCAATTTTAGGCTCAATTTCCTTTCCTGAATTTGTTATTTTTATAGTATATATATGGCAACCCCTCTGTTTTTCCTTTTTTAGTTGCATGGCATAAATCTACCTAGTGAAAAACTTTCTTTTAACACCCTGAACACTTGCTATTTTTTGTTGATCATCACAATAGGTTACACTTTTCCCTAAGTAATCCAAGGTTACATTATGTTGACTTAATCAATTTATACCTATGATAACATCATAGGATCTAAGAGGTGTGACATATAAGTTTAATCTTGTCATGAACTCAGGTAATTATAGTGGTGCCTCAAACAAACATTAATTTACTCTATGTACAACATTATTTCCATACTGTACAGTCCAAGTGTGTTCCATGTACCTAGCTCTTATTTTGAGTTTATCAACAACTTTAGATGAAACAAAACATTCAGTTGAACTAGAATCAAATAAAACAAAAATCGGTTCTCCAAAAATCTTACCTGAAGTTTCTATTGGATTCACTTGCTTTTCCCACTTGCTTATTATGGATTGTAACATAAATCTTATGTTGTTGCCCCTCTTTATTTACTACAATAAATCCCTTCTGATGGTTATTACATTGTCCTCTTTGTGGATAATTGTTAGTGAAATGATCACTACCACACTTAAAACATCCTCCCAATGGTCCTTTTCTCTCAATCTTATTCTGGATGAAATTTGTTCCTTGTTGCCCATTTTTATTATTATTCACAACAGTTCTACCCACTATTCCTCTTTTATTGAAAGGTTTGAACTTTTTGTTTCCCTTTTTCCATACAAGTTTACTTGCAGTTGATGTTTTGAAATTGCTATTTTTCCCTCTATTTTCCTCTTTAGAGGCATAAATACTTCGCAGCTTTAGTTCTTGCTTGATAGATTTTTTAAACACTATTTCCATCAAGGTAGGTCCATGAACATCTACCTCACCACCATTGCTAGGATTCAATCCCATTATAAATTTTCTCATTCTAAACTTCTCATCCTTTTGATACAAAGGAACATATTTCAGCAATCGAGTGAAACGTTCCCAATATTCTATAACTGAGTACTTTCCTTGAGTCAGATTTCAGAATTCTACCATCATTTTGTCAAATTATAACTGAGGTAGCCATCTTTAACAGAAGTAAGCCTTGAACCGCTCCCATGTGATCATACCAGAATCAATTCCTAGTTCCATTTTCTAGTTATCCCACTAGGAATATGCTTCATGAGACAATTGGTAGGCTCCCCATACTGCTTTGGTCTCCTTTGAAAAGTCCATAATCTCAAAGTACTTTTCCGTTTTAGAGATCCAATTTTCAGCACCATCCCCAAGAGTTATACCAGAAAATTTAGGTGGGGATATTATTTTAATGTCCCTTGCTAACTCAACAACCAGCCTTGCTTTCATTCAAGTGCTCAGGTTGATCATCATATTGCTTATCACCCCTGATTCTCATCCCTACGATCCTCATTCTCTTCACCACCCTGACCTTGTTGTTCTAAGGAAACAACTTGATTTCGGGTGTCATTCAAAAGATTGAGGGTTTCTTCTAGCTTAGTAGCCATATCATCCAACACGTCATCAATATATACCCCACTGTCACTTTCCATACTAGCTCTTGTGGCTGGCCTAGCCATAGTTTCCCTTTTTATAAAAGAGGATACTTTTATTAGAACGTGTCTCCCGTTAATGTCAAAGTATCTGAGCCTCTGGCTCTGACACCAAAATGTAAGGCTCAAAATTACAAGAGCTGAAAAATGAGGATTTTTTTAACACATAAACATAATAACAAATTACACAGTTATGATCGTATAGATTTATTTAATCAAATTCATTAATGAATTTTTTCTCTTTTGATCTATCCGATAACATCGATGCAAGTCATATGTGGCTGAGAAGGGTGTATCTAGATCTCAACGATTTCCCTTTGTAACTACTTTGAGTGACAATGCTTACTAGCATATCAGCTCAACCTTTTAAAGGTCATGGGAACTATGTGAAAGTCATTGGGTCTCCCACGAAGCAATTTTCCCAACTTCGTATTCCGGTATCCGACCATTAGCTACCTCATGTTCATTATTTCAACTTCCCATCATCAGGTTACAGAAAATTATTATTTTTAATTGGAGGACTAGGTGATCAGACAATGCACAACCATCAATGCATTACTTTTTCCAAAGTCATCCGCCATGCAAGTTACGGATAAACTCAAGACAACACACTAGTCTTTTGATTTTTAAGTCTTTCGCCACCTCACAACTATCCCTTTTACAGTTATTTAGATCTTTATAGTTGTTTTTATTTTATTTCCAATTAAACCTATCTTGCAAGAGTTTATATTGAGATAGATTCCAAAGGCCAATTAGGATCTTTATGAGATAAGTACATTCGTTATGATGAAATGTAACTATATCAACATTCGGCATGTACTTATCCCTTAATATGCATAATCGATCATTTTCATCTATTTACTATCCCATTTAGTCTCTTTTTCTTGATGTTTTATCCTTTAACCTTAAATTACCTTTTACAATGATACTCTTCCATTCTCTATACAATAAGATTTACATTCTTATCATATTAATACCAAGTTTACCGAAAGGCCGAATTAAATATATAATAAAACATGTATATTTAATTATTCCTTTGATTATCTATGCCGCTAAATAACTTACTTAATGTATAAAATTAAAGACAATTAATTGTTACAATAATTGCCCCAATTATCGACTTCATACATTGATAACTATCATATAAATGTATTCAACAATTTTTGAAAAGTAAGATTTCACAACTCAAGTATTTATCATTTACTCATATTGAGATATTATTACACACAAAGTAATAATCTCTTTATTAAAATCATATATTACATATGTCGTTAAGGCGAAATATATATAACCGATATAATAATTCTCACATAGTGAGGTTTGAATATTTACAATGGGTCCAGGATCCCAATAATTCAGCCAAAAATTCAAGGATATCATCCTTTCACCAATTGAAATCCAAGTATCTCATTTAGATCCATGCTACGATAAAACTGCACAAGACATGAGTTTTCGCACATCCGAATGTAACAACTAATGGTCCTGTAAGACTAGAGTAGTTGTATGATGTCAGTTCAAAATGAACTAGCATGACTATTAAATGCACTTTTCTGATGTAATTAATTAATAAAATATGAAAGAATATACATGTTGTTTTATCAACAAGCACATGCTAATACAGCTGAAAATGTATTACTACGTAGTTTCTATAAAGATACAACTATGGATGCACACAAATAGAAAAACCAATTTCTATTTCAGTGATCATGTTTCCATCTAATCACAAAGGTTAATACAATCTGTATTCCAGCATCAATCAATAAGAATTTGACATTTAAATTTTCTACATAACTTTGTAAAAACAATATGATTAAGAATAGTATTTTTTTTAGTCAATGATAAGCTCTACAAATTAGCACAAATATCACCATATTTACATCACTTTAACATGTTCTATCAAGTAAAAAAACATCCCAACCAACATATAACAACACCATGGTTACATCATTTAAACATACTCTTTTTAGTAAAAAATAGCTAATAATTTCTTTCATAAGATATCATTATTTTAAACCTAGTCATGCCTCCAATTACTCCTTCGTGCATCTCAGTCAAGCTGTCCTGACTTTCATGCCCTTACTAAGACAAGAAATTTATTTTTCACAGTTTTACAAGAATGCAAGTCATATTGCCAAGCTAGAAGTTACAGACTAAATGTCGTTTTTTTTGTAATTATTCACACATAACAAGACACCCTCATTTATACATGAACTGATTTAGTGGTCCATGATAATAATTTTTTGGAAAATGCAGCCCCATGTAAGTGCTTTGACACCCACAAATTATCATTCAAAAGATCTTAATAAATTAAAAATCAGACTTGCATATAACAACTAAGAAAAAAAATGCAAAACTCTAATTGGTTGCATACCCATATTGATTGGGTTACCAAAATCGATTCCTTTATGCAAATCGATTTAAATAAACAAATCGATTTGTTTATAGAAAACATACAACAAAAATTTAGTTTAACAAAATGAAAACCCACAAGCACAAATCAATTTTAAACACACAAATTCACAAAACATTTTCCTTCTTCATGTATAAGAAAAAACCCAACTATTTTCCTTTTGGGTATAATTTATTATAATGGAGAGAAGGAATTTTTAACCTTTCTTTTACTTTATTTTTACTGATCAAAACCCCGAAACCCCCATCTGCGTATTTTTCTGGGTTAGGGTTAAAACCACAAAAAAGAAAACTAAAAAGAATACAGAATCCATTAGTTTCCTTTTCATACTTCATTCTCCAAACAATTAAATCAAAATCCGTCCACAATTTCCTTGATTACCATTAAAAACAGAATGTGTATTTCCTCATTTTTTACAAATAATGCAGCAGAGAAAGGAGAAGATATTCATGCTTGAAGTAAACCCATAATCGGCAAGCTTCTACTCTTCCCACTCCAACAAGTTGAATCCTTCTTTCCTCCAAAACTCACGCAGGTATTCCAGAAGGGGAGAATGAAAATAGACGAAGGAAAAATAACAGAAAAATATAATGAAAGAACTATAGTTTGGCAGCATATTGAAGAATTTTTGGGCTTCCCAATGCTGGTACGTGTTTTAGTACATGCCACACACTTGTGCCATGTGAAGGTGTTTCACTTTATGAAACTGACAAATTTCAATAACTAAATAAAACTTTTGGCTTAAATGCCAAATCCCTCTAATATATATATATATATATATATAGACTAATTAATATTTCATACATTTTTTTACTTTAGTTGTTACCCAACTTAAGGGTTGAGTTAAAATTAACCTTCATAATACAAGTCTACATATTTCCAACAATATATTACCATAAAAATTAGTTGAATTTCCAGGTTTATATAAAACATTCCAATATGAAAATCACCAAGTCCGTAAATAATAATTCGAATATTCTCATAAAGTTGGCTTGATATAACATTGTCAAATTAAATAGAGACAATTATCTTCGCGGTCATGCAAAATTTGAATAAAACAAAAGATGACCAAACCGATTAAAATAAAGTAACTGAAATACGATAACCGAAAAATTCACTATCATTTATTAACCATTTTACCTATGATTAAGGCCTAATCATGTTTTAGGAAGGATCATCAAGGTGGGTGAGGGGTTATTCGTTCTGCAATGTCATGCCCCACAGTAGAAGTTGTGGGTCATGATACGCCAAACCAAATGGATTTTACTTCCAATGATGATCTCGTCTAATCCTATTTAGACTTAACCGTAGTTAATTTAAATTACAAGAAATTTTGGGATGTTACACTACTTCCAGAGGAAGAGTGTAGGGAGAAAAGTGTGTTATTCTCCAATATATAACTACACGTGATGATATAAGGGGAATTATAGGATGACCTCAATGATTTGTCCCCATTTCAGTGAAAGGGGAAGCAATGAGAAGAATGAACGATAATCTAAAAGTATACGTGGAATAGATATAAGAGTGATAGGAATCATAAAAATGTGCATGAATTGGTTGGAAGAAAAATTCAAGGAGAGATAATGTGTGCATAATGTGTTCAATATGGTGGTTGGTAGAATTCTAAAAATAACTTCATGAACAAGTTGTAAATTGGAGTAGAAACGCTCAAGATATGACAAAAATTGTGTAACGTGCATTAGTAGTAGTAATAAGTGCTAAATAATGACTATAGTAAAGTGGGTGATGAAAAAGTAACTATAAATAGTAAAGTGAAATATTTTTTATTCACTTCACTTGTTATTTGTTCTATTGTAAGATTGAGAATAAAGTGAGCAAAAATGTCGCAAATGAGAGCAACACGTCCTAGTCAGTTTGAGAGGGTGGTGACCGTCATAGTGTCATGCACGACTGTGGAGTTGTTAAGTGCATTGTTTTTCAAAAATGTATGGTGTAGTAGTCATTTTTAATGAATTTTTGCAAATTTAAGATTTTTAATTTTCTCAACATTTTGATGGGATGGAATTATTCTAATTGATTGCACTTGTGTTCAAGCTATACAACCCCTTTTATCAAGATTTAAAAATTAAAAAAAAAACATTCAAATATGTTTCAAAAAACTATAAAAACATTCAATTATATTTCAAAAAATACACAAAAATAAAATAAAATAGTTCGAGACTCTAAAAACAATATTAAATTGTTCCAAAAATTACAAACAGTGTAAAACTGGAAAAATCAAAACATTCAGTTAATGTTTGACCAACTTTTAGGAAATGAATAACACAGTTCAACGCTTCCTCCATTTGATGGCGCTCCTCATTATTGTTCCAAATCATCTTTCAAAAATCATTTCTCTTTCCTGTTGTGTATATTTATGCAAAAGGCATTCAATTACCATTTCACAATATAACTTTGCTTTGGGGACCCTTGGATTAAATCCAATACATATCAACCTGTAATGGGATCCGACAAGAGTTATTAGGAGTATCTAAGCATCATTATAATCTTCGGCCTAATCCAATCCTCTCACGTTCTAAGCTATCTCTCAAGGGCATTCATATATGTCAATTTATTCAATGTGAAACACATTCGGAGTGCCATTAGAAGTCGTTATTGTAAAACTTTTTATAATGTTGTGATTTGTCCGCATTGTGATGATGTTTTTGCTTCTTTGAGTTTGTTATTTTCTTGTACTTTTTTTTATCTTCATTGTAGACCAGTTACATGATAATTCTTGGCATCTTAGTTCATAAATAACTATGATTTCATTCCTTCGTGTTCATATTGGTTTTGTTTACAATAGTTGTTTCGTGTCTTTTAGCCATTTACACATGTTTTATGTTCCTCCTGGTTTATTAAATAACCCATGGAGTGTTTTCCTTTTTTCTTTATATTCAAGTTTGTTTACATTTCTATATATTTTTATTTCAAATTTTTCTTAGAAATTTGTAAAACCATAAAAAATCAAATATTAAAAAATAAATAGAAAATCATGAAAAATTCGAACAAACATTCGCTTCTCACATAAATCCTACAATTCAAAAACCCTTGAAGTGAATATTTCAAATTGTCACTACAATCTTGATAGAGTCCTACTCTTATCTACTAGCCTAGTGATTGTTCCATTCTTACAACTATCACTTTCTTCCATTTGCACGATTCCTTACTCTATTTGGGGAAAATCACAAAATTGTTTTCCCTTCACGATATAAATTCAGGTGGGGCAGTTTTTCTTAAATCATTTGTCAAATAGATCCAACAATAGAGTAATGAGTAGTTTCTAAGTATACTCTACAATTCAAGTATGATCATATTCCCACCATGCAGGCATTTGCATCTATATAATCATTCATTGTGGAACACATTCGGGGCATAGTTGATTGTCTTATTTTTCAAAGTTGTGTTGCATTGTTGATGTTTAACTTCTTGGACTAATTACAATTAGTTTGATAACATCTTGGTTCCTTTATAGCCCTAATGCATGCACCTAATTTTCATATTGGGATTGTTTTCATTTTTATCTTTTCTTTGTTGTGTGTGTGTGTTTATTTACACGTATCCGGGTTAGCCATATTTATTACTTAATAATCATGGTGAAAAATCTATTGTGCAATAGTAAACTAAAGGTTGATCTTATATTAACACTCACCAAATGGCGCTCATCCTAGGCGAATAATTCCTCCCATCCTCATTGTTAAACTTCCTTATCTCTTTCCTATCAAGCGTCCATCGATCGCCTTATTGTGTCATCCACCCACTTAAAGGGGAATTCCCTTACTATTCTACTCATTAGGGCATCCAAATTATCCATTGTTTTCCACTCGTTGATCTACATGTGTCTACTATCTTTAATCACTATGACTTCGCAATAGAACTTTAAAGAGGGGAAAATGTAGACACCCTACAAATACATATATATTTATGTCTCGCTTCTATCTAATTATAATTAATTAAATTAATTCTATCTTGTCATAGTACACCCCTTTAGAATTAATTAAATTTATTATACCATTTAAATACACCCTTTTAGAATTAATTAAATTAATTCTATTACCTAAGCTATATTCCTACCCTTTGGAATTAAATAATTTAATTCTAACATGCCTTGGAATTAATTAAATTAATTCTTACACCCTCCTAGCTAATATAATTAAATAAATGGCTAATTACTCCCTCACAATTAAATACTGATTAAATTAGTTATTTAATCAATTCTTTTTTTAGTCAACTCAACTTGAACTCCACTTCTAAATTCCTAGAAATGAGGGGCTATAGAGTTGTATGTGTAATTCAATTGCTGGATGTAACTTCTGTTATTCCAAATGTCCATTGCCCCTCTAAATTTGCAACTACTATTACCAAGTATACTTGCTAACTAAGGTGATTCAACCATTAACCTAGAGCTTGGAAAATCTTTCATCCTCCTTTCATGGCTCTACCCTCAACTATAAAAGCAATCCATTTCCTTTGTAAATATATCTTTGGAGATTTGAAAATATTGCATCCAAATTCTGCTAATTTTACATCCACATCCTTGTGAAATCTACTTGTAGCATTTACAAATCGCTTTGGAGAGTAATATCAAAGAGCATCTGAAATCCTGACCTTCAACAATATCAAACAAGTTTAAAAGCTTCTACGATATTACTTGAGGCTTGTAAGAATTATAAAGAAGGTATAATATCTGTGTTTTATTTCTTTATCTTCATTTTTATGTTAATTTCCCTTGCATATAAAAGGTATTAAAATCCATGGGATGAAAATCATCTTTCTTATTTGTATTCATAATATTCACAAAATTGGAAAATAAAATATACTAAAAAATTTACAACAAATTTTCTCTAGAGGTGAGAGAAACATCGTCCATTTTATAATTTATTTCAAACTAACTACCTTAAACAAGACCCACCTCTTGAATTCAAGTTGATTTAGCTTGAGTTACATAATTTGTCTTACAGAATTATTACAATATATATCCAAAATGTTTTCATGTAAAAAATTCATATTTAGGGTCCAAAAACCTTCAAAATAGTGGTCCTTGTTAGAATATATTTACATTCCTTTGAGTGGGACCAAAATCAAATTTTGTATGCAAAAGATATCTTCAGAAAAAGGAGTTGTTTCCTAGGGGTGGGATAGGCATTTGTTTTCTCTTAAAGGGAAAAAAATATCAACATTCCAATAAGTATTTTCAATCAAAGTTCATGCTAATTACAAAAGCTTTACAATACTTCAAATGAGACATAAATTAGAGTCTTTATGTGAAATTTATAAAAAAAACAATATTATGATTTTTATGTCATATACCAAAGCATGCTTGGTGCCCTTTCGAGGAATTGTTCTAAGTGTTTCTCCTAGGGGTATTAAAGGTGCATTTTCTCAAAAAGGTTACAAAAAAACAAAATTTTGGAAAGTGTTTATGATTAAAGATTATTCTTGCTGCAATATATTTCAAACACTTTGAATGGGACCAAAATTGGAGTATTGTATGTGAATGTTATGGCTACATAAAATAACTCAAGTGTTCCTCCTAAGGGTGTTATGGACACTTTTTCTCATAAAGTGTCCAAAAACTCAAAAAATTGGAAATTGTTTATAATCAAAGTATATCCTTATGGAAAAATATTTCCAAAGCTTTGATCGGTACTTAAAATATATTCCATATGTAAATTTTATGGTCAAAACATAGAACTTTTCCTAGTGTATCTCCCAAGGGAACCCGTACATGCGTTTTCTCATAAAGGGTCTATACTATTTTATTTCACTATATATTTATATATTAGTCACTACCATCAACCCTCTCCTCATGTTTTGGCTACCCCACACAATTTATTACACCATTGACTATATTTCTGTTAGTGCGAAAGTCAAAGCACCCCCCACATGATTTCTAAAGATCTGCTTTTCTAAGGTATAATCATCTGGTGTGATTGCATAACATGGAACTTTTCGTAATGTGTGGGACCTTTGGAATTGGAAAAGCTCTCTAGATTAAAGTTTGGTTCCTTATTCCTCTATTTAGGTGCATACATGAGGGTTTGCAGAGGATCTATATCTATACTTAGTCTAAGACTTGCAAAGGAGAAAGGGATGAAAGAGTATATAAATAAGAAATAACTAAACGGCTAGGTGATGCACCAAAAGAAATGATGAACACTTAGTTTGGCTTTGACACAAACCAATAAAATGTATACAATAAACAAACACAAATAACCATATCTGTAATGAGAGACCATATATAAGTAAAAGAAACAAGAAGGATATGAGATTAATCACAAACGTATTTTATTGCTCTAATAGATTGATACAGTTCATTACAGAATAGCCGAAAGGCAATAACGTATTACAGTTTTAATTGAAGGCCTGAACCCCATAGATAATTTTTCTAGAAAGAGAAGGGAGCCTACAAAAAGAAGAATATCTAACCCTTTACAATGAATCTTGTCCCCTTATTTATAAAATCTATCTGAGAGAAGAAAAAGGGAGAGAGAAGCAGGAAAATGTGGGTTGAAGCTCAACCACCGCTGTTAATGTTTTCTACTGAAATATGCCCCCCGAATCCATCTTTACTGCATCGATCTTTGATTTGGCACCTTGAAGGAAGAGGAAACGACATAAATAGATCGAATCCGATCTAGTTGTTGAGACTGATGATCCTGCATTGAAAGCTTGAAGACGTTTCTCCATTTTTCTTCCACTTACCCTCTCAAAAATTAAAGTTTCAGACTCCCATGGTGTAGACGAGGTCGATATATTTCCAGTAATACGAGATTCACAATCTCTCGAGCCATGAGTCGAAAGATATGCCCTTTTGAAGTTTTACATCGATTCTGTACAAATAGGTGGGAAAAAAACTTGAAAATGGGTCCCTATTTTGATTGGGATACGTGGCACCCAAATTGGGACAAAAATTTGAGTCCACGGCCCGCAATTTACCTTTTGGCCCTTTGCGCAAAAAATGCAAAAAACTCAAAAACCTCCGCAGCCCCGAAACTCCATCTGGACACGTGGCTCTTGGTGCTTGCTCAGGAGTCTATTTTCCATTTTCCCCTCGAAATAGCGTACTTAAGACACTTGTCAGCTTCCGCTGGCCTGTTAATGCTTTGACCATTCAACTAACTCTGCCCCCTTTGAGGACACGTGGAGGCCAGGGAAAATTTTAGTGGCGAATATTCGTAATATGGTGAATATTCCATTTTTGAAAATTTTGAAAAGGTGAATTTTCTAGCGCGCGTCAGTGACCTGTTCACCCTAAAAATTACACTTTAATTTTTTTTAGGGGTCGGCTTCGCCTACCCTTGAAAAATATCCCCTATATAATCCTAGATTATTCGCCAAGTAGAACACTTCTACTTCACATTTGTCAAGAATATTATATATCCCATATTGCAGACGCACGACAAGGGGGGGGTAAGTTATTAACGTGCAGATAAGGAGGGTTTGTAGACACGCGACAACGGGGTTATTTGTTGACATGCGACACTAACAAATAGATGACGCGTGATAAGGAGGTACTGCAGATATTGATGCATAGTAGACGCATGAAAAAGAGTTTGTTGATGAGCGACACAAAGATTTTTTTGATGCACAAGCAGAGGGCGGAGGTTGCAGAAGCGCGGCAGGAGATTTGTTGTCACACATCAACAAATAACCCTCGTTGACGCACGTCAACAGACCTTATTGACCCGCGTCAACAACCTTGTTGACACGCGTCAATGAGGTTTGTTGACGCGCGTCAATGAGGTCTGTTTACACGCGTCAATGAGGGTTATTTGTTGACGCGTGACACTGACAGATAGTTGATGCATGATAAGGAGGTACAATAGATATTGACGCATAACAGATGCATGACAAAGAGTTTCTTGACGCACGACACAAGAGATTTTTTTGATGAGAAAGCAGAGGTCGGAGGCTGCAGACATGCGACAGGAGATTTTGCTGTGATAGCATCCTCATTGATGCACGTCAACAAGACCTCTTTGATGCGCATCAACAAGGTTGTTGACGCACGTTAATGAGGTCTGTTGACACACGTTAATGAGGTCTGTTGACGCGCGTCAATGCATTTTTTTGACACACGACAACAAAATCTCCCGTCGCGCGTCTGTAGCCTTCTGTCACACCACTTGAAAATTAGGTGAAATTTTTTCATACAACCCCCAAAAAAGTCACCTTCCCGTGAAACCAGTTCCGGGGATATTCGCCAGGTATTTTCCACCTCCGATTTCCAAGAGGTCTCTTAAAATGAACCCTGGTGGAGGCACCGCGCATGCTTGTAAATCCAACCCAAAGTTTTCCTTTAGAGGAGCGTTAGGTTGACACTTGTCTACCTCCACTACTTTGTGGACTATTTAACAATCCTTCTTACTTTTTAGATTTTGAGCTACATGGTGGCCTCACGCTCATTTGGGTCTCCACCTTGGGACCAACTCTTAGGGATGCACCACACTTACACTTGGCACTCTCTGCTTGCACTTCTATACTTCACCAATTTCGAAGCCCGCCTTTTGAGCCTATTTGACCCTTGGCTACGTGGAAGCCTGGCAGCAAGTTTGGACTTCTCCCTTTGGATTCACCAGTTGAAATGGCTTCGTTAAGGCACGTGGCCCCTTTCCACTTCTTCCTCCATACTTAGTCATTTTTTTCCCTTTTCCTGAACCAATTCAAGCCCGAGGACTTCAAATCTTCATCGTTCTTCCTTCTTCTGGCTTCTTTGTAGCATTGATCCTTATTGTCTGACCCTGTTATTTTATAGTTATGCCTGCCTGTAACTGGGAGGATGGATTTAAGATGTAGAAATGGCCCAAAAAATTCATTTTTTTTCTGTATAGGGTCCTTTGATCTTTCTTGGCCTCTTCCACTCCATTGTTGAATCTTCTTCCAACCAATTTTGTAGGATTTGAATGAGTTTTTTCAGGTTCATTCAGGCGGGGGTCGTGATTTGATATGATATTTTTCCCGGGGGTGAAATATGGATACCAATTTGGCGACTCACGGGGACATCTGCCTGCTAGATGAAGAGATCAGTTGCCTTGTCATATCTTTTGGGCATGGAGTCAAGAATACCAGTATGATAGTAGTTCTTCCTTTGGTTCACAAGCCTGGCTACTTGCATCCTCAGATTTTATAAGAAAATCCCAAAATGTAGATTTTTGAGAGTAGAAAATTGTTTCAACTCCAGGGCTTCATCTGTTTTTCTGAATGAACTGCATAAGAGCAACAAAACAACACCAAGACTATATACAAAATAGAAATCATACATGCTCCAAATGGAACATGCAGAGCATACAAAAGCACTTAGGAGAAAATCAATCTACGCTACAACAAGACAATGTGAGGAAAGAAAAACTAAACTAATATGCACATAGTGGGACTTCCTTTTTAGTAGCAGTGCTTGAGATAGATCTCGTTCACTGGGATCTGCAGCTCTTCACCGTCCAATGAGGACAACTGGAAAGCATTACTACTTTTGCATCTTTTTATCATATAAGGACCACTCCAGATGGCATCGAACTTAGAATGTCTCCCTGGTTTTGCTCGATCTACGTCCCACTTCAAAACCAGGTCTCCTTCCTAGAAAGTCCTTACTTTTTCTTTCTTGTCAAAGCACTTCTTCATTGAAGCCCTGACTCCTCTCCAATACTTAGAGAGCACTCTCTCTGGCTTCTTCTAATTCTATCAGCTCCACGTACCTGACCTCCATTGGTGCAAACTCAAACATTTCTATTTGCCTCACAAGCTCCAATGCTGGTAACTCAAGTGATATAGGCAACACTGCCTCTTTCCCATAGACAAGCTTGAATGGAGAGTTGCCCGTGGATCTCTTGGGTGTTATTCTATCAGCCCATAAGGCCGTTTTGGCCTTTTTGTACCAGGTCCTTTGATTCTCATCCAGATTTCTCTTGATGATCTTTAATAGATTCTTATTTGTAGACTCAGCCTGACCATTATCCCGAGGGTAATAATTTGATGAGGTGCTCAAATAAGTCCCATTCTTGACAACCCATCCTGTGATCTTGTAACCTATAAATGCTAATGCATTGTCTGATATGATGGTGGCTGGTACCCCAAATCTGGTCACTATTCCTTCATAGAAATCCAGGATACTAGACTCATTTGTCTCCTTGAGTGCAACTGCCTCCGTCCATTTGGTAAAATAGTCTGTGGTTGTTAGGATCCATTTGTGACCCTGGGTTGAGTTTGGATTGATGAATCCAATGAACTCTAATCCCCACTACATAAAAAGTTGGTCGAACTGAGATTGGGTGCAATGGAAGTGCTGCTAGCTTCTCCTTCCCTTTGAAGAAAGCACAATTCTTGCATCTTTTAATCCATGTATAACTGTCACTAAACAATCTGGGCCAATAATATCCCACTTTCATGATTTTGAGTGTCTGTCACTCTTGGGGAAAAATGGCCTCCAGCTGCTTCAACATGAAATTCTTGTAGCACTCTCTCCACTTGATCTGTCCCAATGCATCTCAATAGAATACCATTGATGTCTCTTTTAAACAAGACACCATCAATAAGAACATATGGAATGGCCTGTAATTTGAAATGCCTTCTTTTTTCTTTATTCATCCCATGAGGGCACAAGCTGGTTTGAAGGAAATACACTATGTCTTGGGTCTAACAAGGAGCAGGTACATCATTTCTTTCTTCTTCTTGATCATCTTGTAGAATCAGAACAACCTCCTTCTCACTATTTATTTCATCTTATAGAGCAGAGGCTAGCTGCTCACACAAGCCCCTCCCACGGACCAGGTTGGTGACCTTAATCTCAATGTCATATTCCATGACATGAGTAATCCACCCTGCACGTTTCTCATTAAGGTCCTTACTGAGGAGGAATTCTTTGACTCCTACATGGGAGACCAAAAGCTGGATTTTGTTGTTTGACACCAAATGCTTAAACTTCTTCAGTCCTCTGATCACTACCAGGACTTGCTTCTCAATGAAGGAATACCTCACCTCATAGTCTTCTAGACTCTGACTGAAGAAAGCAATTGGTTGTTCTGAGTTTTCTTTGTTCTACTGAACCAAGATTGCAGAGATAGTGTCATTTCCGCCAAAGGCATACAATATGAAGTCCTTGGAAAAATATGGATTTACAAGAGTTGGGGCCTGTGATATGGCCTCTTTGATAGCTTCAAAGCTTGCCTTTCCTTCAGCTATCCATCTGAATGATAAGCTCTTCTTCAGCATTAGTGTTATTGGCTTAACCAGAGCAGCAAAGTTTGGGACAAACCTTCAAACAAAGTTGATCTTCCCCAAGAAGCTTTGAAGATCCTTCTTGTGACTAGGAAATGGCAGTGATTTTATTGCTTCAACCCTTTCTAGATCAATTGTCAGACCCTCAGACATAATATGCCCCAAAAGCTTGCCCTCATGGGCCAATAATATGCATTTTTTGGGGTTTAAAGACACCCCAAATATTCTGCATCTTTGAAACACCTTCCTTAGACAGAAAAGGTGGTCTGCCGCATTCTTAGAGAACACAGTGACATCATCTAGATATATCAACACTATCTGGTTGATTAGACCTTTGAATGCCATATCCATGGCTCTTTGGAAAGTAGCACCAGCATTGGATAGTCCAAATGGAATTTTTTTTGTATGCATAGGTTCCCCATTTGGTGGTGAAATCAGTTTTGAATTGATCATCTTCTTTCACCATGATTTGATTGTATGCCAAATAATCATCTAAGAGAGAAAATCTATCTGACCAAGACACTACTTGCAAAATCTGTTCCATTGAAGGGAGTGGGTAGTGATCTTTGAGGGAGGCTCTGTTAAAATCCCTAAAGTCAACACACAACCTGATTTCCCCATTTTTCTTTCTGATTGGGACCATATTTGCAACCCAATTCGAATACTTGATTGGGAATATGATACTTACCTCTATTAGTTTGTTCAACTCCTTCTTCATCAGATGCTCAATATGTGGGTTGACTAGTCTCTACTTCTTCCTAATAGGCTGAGCAGCTGGGTCCAATTCAATTGTGTGTTGTGCTAGTTTGGGATTGAAACCCCTTAGGTCTTCATAACTCCAAGAAAACACATAGGGGAATTCTTGGCAAAGTTGTATGAATTCATGCCTTTCCTGCTTGGTGGCCACCTTGCCAATTTGAAGTGTTTTATCTTCTCCAATTGGGATTGAATCCAAATCCTCTCCTTTGATCTGCATGTTAGCCTTTTCTTTTCTGAACTGATCATTAGGATTGAAAATGGATTCTAGGGTCACTAAGCCTTTGGGAAGCTTGTTCGTATGCAACTGTACTATCTGGTTCCCATACTGCTGCTCTAGTTTGTTTTGATTATAGGCCGAGAATTTAGCCTCTTCTTGCAAAAAATTGATGATCTGCTGATCATTCTCAAACACCTACCAGCATGTATTATTATCTGGCACTTGCCGGCCTCACAACCACATGGATATGTGGATGTTCTTTGTCTCTCTTGATGTTGTCCACCACATCAAATGCTGCTCCAACTGCTACAAGTCTATCAGCAGCTTTATTCTCTTTTTTGGGTATGGACACAATGCTGAAAGCATTGAAATATTCTATGAGATCCCATACCCTACTCTTATAGTTCTTGAGCAGGTAATTTTTAACAACATTTAGTCCTCTTACTTGATTAGAAACCAGTTCACTGTCACCGAATACTCGCAAGTTCTTGATTCCCAGCTTCCTTTCCCACTAAAGACCTTCGACTAATGCCTCATATTCAGCAGTGTTATTTGAGCATGCAAAATGGAATCTGAAGACTGAATAATATCTGATACCTCTGGGGAACACAATCATGGCTCCTCCTCCAGCTCCTTGTCTACTCCTTGAACCATCAAAGACCAATTGCCACACCTCATTGTCATCCTTGTATTCTAGCTTGATTAGGTCAGGCAGAGGCTGGTTCTCTTCTCATAGGTAGTAGCCGCCTAGCTCAGATTCTTCCATTTCCCTATAGGGGTCAAAAGCATGGATTTTTTTGGCCCAATCATCAAGAGTCAAGTCTGGGATACATCCCACCTTGGTATTTTCTTCAGAAGTGCTTAGGAGGCCCTCTTTATCAAAAGTTGAGTAGTTTGGGTTGATTGGGCTAGGAACATAGGGTTTAATATGATAATCAACAATAGGTTCAGATCTGATTGTGGCCTTCACTCCATACCTTGTCCTAAAGAGCATATGTGACCAATCAGCAGATAGGTAGCCTCCAATTTTGGCAGTGAAGTCCCTAGACAGACACAAAGCAAAATGTCGTGGCAAATCTATGACGGAAACATTTTTCAAGATAATTACATTGGGGTAGGCATATAGAGTGAGACTCAGATCTTTGATGATTCCCACAGTGGTCACTGCTTTCCCATCTACTTGAAATACTCCTCTAGAATAACCTCATATTGGAGACCCAACTGGTCAGCTATTTGTTTGGGCATCAAAGAACTACTAGCCCCATAATTAATCATACAATTGTGTACTAATTTGTCTCTAATAATTAATGAGACATAGAAGGGAGGAGGTCTCATGTTTTTACCTTGTTGCTCTTTGTGGTTCCTCCCAGGCTGAACTGTATTGGCAAGCACTCTTTCTTGTTGGTTAGGGGGGTGATTTGACCTTGACCAATTCTACATGGCAGTCTGCAACAGATCCCCCTACCATGGAATGGTCAGTGACTCCCATAGTGAAATGTTCATACTTGTCCTTTTCATCTACTTAATAATATTGAATGAGCCATATTTTTTCTACCCCTTCCCAGACACATTTCTTTCTTGCACATGGGCTGTTACAACCGGTGCTTGACTGGGTTTGGGAGGTGGTCTAGATTGGTTCAGCATGTTGGAAGTTGTACTTGGAGCACCAGGACCTTGTGGAGCGATGGAAGGTTAAGAGTCACTTGGGCTCAGTGGTTGGCCCTCTCCAATATTTCTCCTTTTGGACCATGTGTTGGCAGCCACACCTTGAGGAGGTGACTGATTCATCCCATAGAAGTCTTCGACCTGCCAGTGGACAAGCATAATCTTGTTTAGGGGGCCACCTTGTTGCTTATTTTCCCCCTATATATGTTCTTTTGGCACCATACTGGTCTAATTTAGAGCACCATTAAAGCATGTTGCATGGTTATGTGGCTGTTCACATAGAAAACACCAATCGTATTCTTGTGTCATATTGTTCTCTGCAGGAACCAATGCCCTTGATGTTGAAGTTGTGTTAGGATCATACAGCCTGAAAGGTCTAGCAGCTTAGGGTTGTCCTTGGTTCCAGCTCTGATTCACAGTCTGAGGTGGTGGCATATTCTGCTGATACTGGGGTCTAGCTTGATATTGAGCCTAGGGTTGGTATGGCTTGAAACTTTGAGCTTGTTGTCTTTTGATGGTCACTAGCTCATTCCCAAAGTTCTAAAACTGCTTCATTGCCACTTCCTAAAATTCTTTATCGGTATTAGATGATGAAGTGGAAGCTTCAGCTGAGCTTTGACTCCTGGGGGTGGGTAAAGGAGGTAATGTAGGCGATTGGCTAGTATCTGGGCTTCCTAACTCAAGGTACAGAGGTATGGATGGCCTAGGAGTGATTTTTCCAACTTGAATCAAATGGTTCTTAGTCCCTATGGATAGGTTATAGGCTGCAAGTAATGTAGTGCCTCCTATTGACTGAATCATCAGAGAAATATCAGAATTCAAAGCCCTAAGAAAGAATAAGAAGGCACCTTCATTAGTGGGCTTTACTGCTGTTCGAATCTTGTTTCAGGTCCGCTGGAATTTGAGGTTGAAGTCTGTCAGCTAATCATTTGGAGTTCTCTTGATTTTTGTTAGTTGTTCCAATAAAGACAAGTTATCACCTTTCTCTCCAAACTGATTGTGAAGAGCTATGCATAGCCAATTCTAATTCTAGATAGAGCCTTTCGGGAGACTCCTGAACCATTGTGAAACTTTTTCTTTGAATGAAGAGGCAGACAACTTGACTACAATGTCCATCTCATGGATTTCGTGGATTGTGTAGACATTTGCAATATCTTGGACATGGTCACCAGGAGAAGTTTGATTTTCCCTGGTGAAATGTGGTATGCTCCTTAATGCTGCAATCAGAACTGGGTTTTGTGTAATCAAGGCGAGTGGACTACTACCAGTGAAGTTAACATAAGGATTTGGTTGAGCCATTCTAATCGATCTGAGAACTCCTCTTGGTTAAATGAACGGTCTGTCAGGAGGAGGTGTTGATAAAGCCCTGATTGGTGGACATGGAGACCTCTGAACTCTTCTTCCTCTCCTTTTTCTACCTTGAGATAGATGCAAACATTCAAATATACCTTCTTTCCTTGCTCTAGACCGGGTGAGATTCATGAATCTCCCAAGCTTGGACTGCTGAAACAAGTAGATTTGTTTATTTTTTTGTTGCCAGATGTACAATTTTAAGGCTTCTTAAAAGCCAAAATCACAGCAAGTGTACATCAATCCCTACTGTAATAAGATGGAGACTTCTTGGTCCCACCAGGCGTGCCAAAACTGTTATTCCAAAATCACAACACCCCCAGATGATTTCTAAAGATTTACTTTTCTAAGGCAGAATCATATGGTGTGATTGCATAACATGGAACTTTTCCTAAGGTGTGGGACCTTTGGAATTGAAAAATCTCTCCATATTAAAGGATCGTTCCTTATTCATCTGTTTAGGTGCATACGCGAGGATTTTCAGAGGATCTATATCTATACCTAGTCTAAGACTTGCCAACAAGACATGGATAAAAGAGTATAGAAATAAGAAATAACTAAACTGCTAGGTGATGCACCAAAAGGAATGATCAACACTTAGCTTACCTTTGACACAAACTAATAAAATTTATAAAATAAAAAAACACAGACAACCAGATCTGTAATGAGAGACTAGATATAAGCAAAAGAAACAAGAAGGATCTGAGATCAATCACAAACATATTTTATTGCTTTAATAGATTGATACAGTTCATTACAGAATAGACCAAAGGTAGAAACGTATGACAATTTTAATGGAAGGCCTGAACCTCACAGATCCTTTTGCTAGAAAGAGAAGGGAGCCTAGAAAACTAAGAATATCCAACCCTTTACAGTGAATCCTGTCCCTGTATTTATATAATCAATCTGAGAGAAGAAAAAGGGAGAGAGAAGCAAGAAAATGTAAGTCAAAGCTCAACCAACGTTAATGTTTTATGATGAAATCTTCTCCTTGAATCCGTCTTTATTGCATCGATCTTCGATTCGGTGCCTTGAAGGAAGAGGAAACGACGGAAATAGATCGAATCCAATCTAGTTGTTGAGACTGATGATCCTACATTCAAATCTCAAAGACGTTTCTCTATTTTTCTTCCACCTACCCTCTCAAAAATTAAATTTTCACACTCCCATGGCATAGACGAGGTTGAGATATTTACAACGATATGAGATTCTCAATCTCTCGAGCCCTGAGTCAAAAAATATTCCCTTTTGAAGTTTTGCATCGATTCTGTACAAATAGGCAGGAAAACAACTTGAAAATGGGTCCCTCTTTTGATTGGGATATGTGGCAGTCAGATTGGGATAAAAATTTGGGTCCACAGCCTAGAATTTACCTTTTGGCCCTTTACGTAAAAAACAAAAAAACTCAAAAACTTCTGCAGCCCCGAAACTCTGTCTGGACATGTGGCTCCTGACGCTTGCTCGGGAATCTCTTTTCCATTTTCCCCTTGAAACAGAGTACTTAGGACACTTGGCAACTTTCACCAGCCTGTTAATGCTTTGACCATTCAACTACCTCTGCCCCCTTTGAGGACATGTGGAGGCACTGCACATGTTTGCAAATCCAACCCAAAGTTTGCCTCGCACTCGATGGGCCTTGGGACCAAATCTTAGGGATGCGCCACACTGACATTCGACACTCTCCGCTTGCACTTCTATACTTAACCAATTTCGAAGCCCACCTTTTGACCCTGTTTGACCCTTGGCTACATGAAATCCTAGCACAAGTTTGGACTTCTCCTTTTGGATTCACCCTTGAAATGTCGCCGTTAAGGCACGTGGCCCCTTTCTGCTTCTTCCTCCATACTTAGTCATTTTTTGCCCTTTTCCTAAACCAATTCGAGCCCGAGGACTTCGAATATTCACCGTTCTTCCTTCTTCTGGATTCTTTGTAGCATTGATCCTTATTGTCTGACCTTGCTATTTTATAGTTCTACCTACCTGTAACTTGGAGGATGGATTTAAGATGTAGAAATGGCTTGATAGAGTTGTTTTCTTTCTGTACAGGGTCCTTTGATCTTTCTTGGCCTCCGCCATTCCATTGCTGAATCTTCTTGCAACCAATTTTGTAGGATCTAGATGAGTTTTCTTGGGTTCCTTCCAGTGAGGTCATGATTTGATTCGATATTTCACCCAGGGGTGAAATATGGATAACAATTTCCATAGTGTGTCATCTTACTACTCTATGAATTTTTGTGTTATGTACTATGCTTTCTTGTAATATTGACTTAGTTGAATATTATGTAAACTTGTGCATTACATTCTATGATTTAATTTTTTATATTGATCGATTTGGATTCACTATGCACTTTTTTAATTACACACTCTAATTATTGTGTGATATTTATTGATTGGAATGCTATGTACACTTGTGTGGTTTTAGGTTTGACTACTATGTGATAATTTCACTTTTGATTTCTATATGAACTTGTATAAATTTTGATACTTGATTTTCTAATTCATATGTGTGCTTTTATGTTATTGTTATCCAAAATTCACCCCTCAAGGTAATTTTGATAACATGCATCAAATTCTTTTGTCCCAAGCAATTATATTGAGTCTAGGCAAAAATTCATATTTCTAGGGTCCCCTCATATTTTTTCTAACTCCCCTGTCCAAGTAGAAGAGAGCAAGTTCTGAGAAAATGAAAAAATTTGCAAAAACAAGCTCGGCCCAGGAAAAATCACGAAAAATGGCTAAGTCCTAGTCCTCGCAGCATTTGGGACAGTTGGGACAAAAAGGCGCGGATCGGCCGAAATGAGCATAGGCGGCCCCGGAAGCAATTGGGACATCTGGGAAAAAAGTACGCGGCGGGCGCGAAAAGCCGATTTGGCCAAAAGAGAAAAAATTGGCTAACTGCTGAGAGGGTCGCCTTTGGGACAAGCGGGACAAAAAGACGCGAACCGGCCGAACCGGCCGAAATGAGTCAAGGCAGCCCGAAACAGTCTGGGACGCGCGGACCAAAAGTACGTGAACCGGCCGGATCGGACGAAATGAGAACTTTTGTCCCAGAACAGTTGGGACAAAAGGGCGCGAACCGGCCGAACTGGGCGAATTTGTCCCAGACGGTCCGAAAGCAAATGGGACATATGGGCTGCGAGTACGCGAACCGGCCGAACCGGGTGAAATGGGAACAAGCAGTCTGAAACAACTGGGACATTTGGGACAAATGGGTGTGAACCGGTCGGTTCGCCCGAAATCAGCACAAGGAGCACTGTGCTAAATGGGACAAAGGGACGCGCGGGACGCGAAAAGCTTTGGCCGAAGGAAGGGAAGAAAAGTCAACGTTTGGTCCGGAAACTTCAAACGGCCATAACATTTGACTCCGAGCTCCGATTTTCATAATTTTAATGAGGGTAGATATATTTAAATAAAAGAAACATATTCGGCTCTAGTCAGTCAATGCTCATTCCCGTCAAATGACAGAAAACGCCTGCCAGACCCAAAATTGCTGCCCACACTCAGAAGGCCATAACTGCATTTCTCAACGAAATCGCACAAAATTGGTACCGTTGGAATCTCCGAGCCCAATGCATAGAAATCAATATATTCAAGATTTGACTGGAAATTGTTTGGGTTTTTTAAGAAAACGTGGCCGGGTTCAGAACAGTGTTCTATTTGGTAAGAGTGCAATTAAGAGGCATAGTTGAATCATTATGTAAACTTGTGCATTACATGCTGCAGCACATGGGATAGTATGGGGAGCCTTTTGCAAGTAATGGACAACCTTTTCACTCAATTTAATGCCTCATACAGGTGGTTGAAGGACAGATTTCGGGATTTCCATTTTCCCTTCTCTTTTCCTTCTCATTTTTCTATAAATTGAAGTGTTGGGCTCATTGTAAAGGGGAGAGTTTTTGGGTAACAAAGCTCTGTCAAAATTTCCTTATGAAGCCAGTGTGTTGCAGGCCCTTGTAGTGGAATCCTTGCATGGTGATCCAGGCCCTTATCTTGTAATAGATTGAACTGTGCATATCATGAAGCAATAAAATATCAGTTTGTGGATATATCTTCCCCTGCTGTGTTTCCTTGCATTCTTCTTGCCCCTTTAATCTTTCTACAAGTATATTGTGGTCTATTTATTATGTTCTTGTAGGAATTCATTATCATTGTGTGTGCTTGGAATATTGCTGTAAATGCATTTTGCTGGATTATGGTGAACTGTCATCACCTCTTCTAGTGTGCACTTTGCCTCTGTATTTCACACATTTGGAGATTACTCTCACACCCTCTTTTTCTGGTGTATCATCACTTTAGTGTAGGCTTTCATTTTATGCATTCTCTCTCTCTGGTCCCTTGGAATTTTAGGTTAGAATAGCTAGTTTCTCCTGCATTAGAGTAGATTGTGGCGGGTAGTTTAGGAGCAAGAACCAACTTTCTCTGGAGGTCTATCTCAAGTAGCAAGTCCAACAACTTGGAGATAGTACCCATGTTATCCAATCACACTGGATGCTTAGAGTGATCAAACTAGAAATCTGATCAACATCCAGGGGTGCTGTGATTCAGTGATAACAGTTATATGTTATGTTTTATTCATATAATTGTATGTTATACATTTTCTTTACCTTGTACACCTGTATTCTATGTTGTGTTTTATCTGTGCACTTGTATTCTTTAGGATCTATTTTCTCTTTTCACTTGTATTATCGATGTTGTATTTTCTGATATTATTTTTGTCAACACATGATATTTCATTACTTGATTGTGCTATGGTTATTCTCATCGGGTAACTATAACCCCTCATATTTTCTAGACACATTAGTTTTTATATGTCTAGATGTGAACGAATATCCTACAAAATGTTACTTTCTATATATTCTGACAAGGAAAAACATGCTATGGAATATTGCCTATCTCACTTGAGTTAATGTCATTAGATAAAAATTATCTATGTAATATGTTTCTTATGACATAAATTGATATGAAACACATTGTTTAAGGAGCACATTATTTATATCACATGGATTATTAACTACTTCCTAGCACACATCAGGGAAAATTTTAGTGGAGAATATTCATAATATGGTGAATATTCCATTTTTTAAAATTTTGAAAAGGTGAATTTTTTGGCATGGGTAAGTGACCTGTTCGCCTAAAAATTACACTTTAATTTTTTTAGGAGTTGGCTTCACCTACCCTTAAAAAATATCCCCTATATAATCCTAGATTATTCACCACGTAGAACACTTCTTCTTCACATTTGTCAACAATATGATATATCCCATATTACAGATGCGCGACAAGGGGGTAAGTTATTGACGCGCGATAAGGAGGGTTTGCAGACGTGTGACAATGGGGTTATATGTTGACGCGCGACACTGAGGAATAGTTAATGTGTGATAAGGAGGTACTACAAATATTGACGCATAGTAGATGCATGACAAAGAGTTTGTCTATGAGCGACATGAAGATTTTTTTGATGCGCAAGCAGAGGGCGGAGGCTACAGACGCACGACAGGAGATTTGCTGTCACCTGTCAATAAATAACCCTCGTTGACGCATGTCAATAGACCTCATTGACACGCGTCAACAACCTTGTTGACGTGCGTCAATGAGGTTTGTTGACTCGCGTCAACAACCTTGTTGACGCGCGTCAATGAGGGTTATTTGTTGACCTGTGACAATAACGGATAGTTGACGCATGATAAGGAGGTACAAAAAATATTGACGCATAGCAAACGCATGACAAAGAGTTTGTTGATGTGCGACATGGAGATTTTTTTGATGAGAAAGCAGAGGTCGGAGGCTGCAGACCCACGATAGGAGATTTTGCTATCGACAACCTCCTCATTGACACGTGTCAACAGACCTCTTTGACGCACGTCAACAAAGTTGTTGGCGTGTGTCAATGAGGTATGTTGACATGCATCAATACATTTTTTTGACGTGTGATACTAAAATCTCCCATCGCGCGTCTACAGCCTTCTATCACACCACTTGATAATCAGGCAAATTTTTTTCATACAACCCCCAAAAATTTTGCCTTCCCGCGAAATCAGTTCTGGGGATATTCGCCAGGTATTTTCCACCTCTTATTTCCAAGAGGTCTCTTAAAATGAACCCTGGCACACATTTCTTGATTCCATCTCTATATCTAGGACCAATGGTTGATTAACAATAGTATTCTTACTTTTTCACATTGCATCTTACATTTTAGCTTCTAGCACATTCACACTTAGGTCATTAGTTATTGCACATTTCTTAGGGAACTAATGTTGTTATATTTTTTCTCTATTCCCATCTATCATTTCACTTTACAGGTATATCATTTTTGTTTACATATTACTAATGGAACTTTGGTTGTCAAATTGTGGTTTCATGCCCATTGGCTGTTGCAATTCATGATTACATATATTTTTACTATAATATAATAATGACCATTTCCTGTTACACTTTCATTTTTGTATCATTCCATCTTGCATACAAAACTTTATATTTCTACTTATCACATGTTTGATTTTACACACATAAGATAACAAGTAAGACTACTAACATTGTCAAGTTTTTCATGTCTTTTCATACGTATGTATTTATGATGGGTGTGTCTTATCCTATTGTATGATGTCATGTCATATATCTTTATGGATATGTTAGACATTGAGTCATGCGTTGTTGTCATACTACTATTCTTATAACTACTATGATATTTTTTTGAACTAAAAGAACATTCTCATGACTTATTTGACTATTTTGATGATACATAACACTTATGCTGAAATGTTTATATGTTAATGTTAGTTGACAATATATGGTTTCTAATATTGATGTTATTTCCCATACACTCGATACGACCAACAGTTTATCTTTTGAGCTTTTTAGTCCCTTATAAAAATCCCCATCTTAAATTGGTGTCAGATAGTGGGATTATTCTAACAAGTTCATGTATATTACAAATAAAGTTAATAATTGGACACCATATGATAACATTCATTTACTCATATCCAAACTATTGCAAATATTTGAACAACATGTTTATGATATTTACATGACACTATAGTTTATATAAAGGTCGCAAACAAATTAGCCCCAAGGCATGCTCAAATGTACACATGTTATCTATGTGGTAGGCTCAAATACGCACACATTGGCTATGTGGAAGGCTCAAATATAATTAGGATGGATACATGGAATGCTTAAATTCATATACGGTAGTGTTGTGATAAGGTGAATTACACAAAAGTTGAATCTCATAGTAGGCTCTTGATTGTTATAGTGGATTATGGTAGGCTTGATTGCCAAAATTATATTACATCCCAAATTTTAATCATTTACATTTAACATTGGGGGCCTACAAGTGTAAATTATATGTTTCATGATTTTAATTTAGTTTATGTTATTTAAAAAAAATTATAAACATCTTGACTAAGCATTTATACACACTTTTGCATGTCGAATGCATGTTCACATATATGAAAAAAGAAGTAGCAAGCACAAACATTTCAATCTCATGTATACCTCGTCCTTTTGTGATGTTTGCATTTAAAGTTCTTTTTAAATTTTAATTCAACAATTTTCAACAACTAAATTATAATGGGGGAAAACATAGCACCCTAAATTTGGTCCAAGGAAATTTGGCAATAATCATTTAGAATTTATCTCATCCCAAATGTCCAATTTTTTATTGCACTTAATAGA
This sequence comes from Taxus chinensis, assembly GCA_019776745.2. Classification (NCBI taxonomy): domain Eukaryota; kingdom Viridiplantae; phylum Streptophyta; class Pinopsida; order Cupressales; family Taxaceae; genus Taxus; species Taxus chinensis. The sequence goes on from CM034155.1 coordinate 555,714,929, forward strand.
TTTTAATATTGAATTTTAAATAATAAATGTAAAGGAATTTAATATTGAATTTTAATAAACAAGTTCCCAAAATATGGATTAAAATTTTTTCTCCATAGATTGTGTATATAAACAAAAATTACAAGTTAATTGTATAAAAAGTGAGTGGACGAATCACACTTTGAGAGTGACATTGATATAATCGAGAAATTTAAATTCAAACTCAACAAATTAAACAAGAAGCAAGAAACTAAAAAACATTATGCAATGAGAACCATAACCAACATAGATAGTGGCAGAGGAGAATCATCCCAGCCTCCCATAAGTGGAGGAGGATAAAGCTCCAAATAAAAATAAAAATTGCATTGGGATTTCATTTTACGGGTTTATAATGTACAATAATGATGTAAAATCTTGTTTGTAAGACTCAAAAATAATTTATTTCATTTTGAATGTTCAAAATGAGTAGGCCCAAGTTCTCTTTGAAAAATTGGGTTTGTTAATGACAAGAATATCTCTTCGAACTAGTTTGATTTCTCCCTCATGAATAACAAAATTGGTAGATTTTATGTAATTGACTCATGTTGTAATTATTAGATTCAAACTTTGCATCATGAAATAGTTATCATTTTTTATAGTGAACACTTACCAAAATTAAATATATCTCAAAGAATAAACAAAAGACACATCACACATATAAGTCCCTTCAAATTCTTACTCTATACTTGAGATATTTTATTAATAGGCCATATATTCCTACAAACCCCTTCTAAAATAGAGTTTGTTCTTCCATATTGAAATATATTTTTATGTATTGAAAAATCATTTGCCACTTTATCTTTAATTAGTATACCCCTTTTGACAAGTGCACTCCCTCCATTAAGGTTTGAAGTATTAAAAGACTCCTTTTTTAGTTGTGACAATTTTTTTCAAGAAGGCATTTGACATTTAAAGATTGTCAATCTTCCTAAGTATAAATTTCAAAGTCCAAAGACAGAGTAATTGATGGATCAAGGCTTAAATATGCCCCAACTCTGTTATTACGTAAGGGCGTACGATATCAGAAGGACTTTGGTGGTATGTCAAAGGCTTCTCTAATCATCTTGAGCGCATCCCACATTTTTGCTATTTATATCCCATGTATTCGCATTGTCGAATAAGTTAAGATCTATATTCTCTAGTTGTTTCGATTTCAGAGTTTCTTTTCAAGAGTTATTTTTTGATGGAGGAAGTGAAAGTTCTAAGCTTTTGGGCGAGCCTGTCGACACTAAAATTTTCCTCCATAATTTCTATTTCATTAATGTATGTATTAGGAATAGGATGTTGTTAAGTATAATTAGTAGTAGCATCTGATAGAAGATAACGGCGCTGTCAGTACGGTGTCGCCAATAATGTGGAGTACGGTAACAGTCAAAGTACAATAGGAATGTTGTAAAAAGTAAATATTTGTTGTAAGTGGTCCAGTAATGTTAAAATGTCAAAGTTTGGGTAATTAGAGAAGTAGGGTCTACGTGATTAGGAATTGGAAATATTATATTGGTAATAAGGACAAGGAGTGAGGTCATAAATATTTTGTGTATTTTATTTGTAAAAAAGTCTAAAAATGTGGAACCCATGTAAAATGATAAGGTTTATCTTATCTTAAGAGATAAGCTTACATGTACAGATAAGAGTTAAGGTATGGAATATGATTCGTCAGAGTGGATTTCTTATCCTATCTTAGAGATAGGATGGATAAGCCTGGAAGTTCTATAAATAGAGAGGCCACCCCCCTCATTTAGCATAGAAAGAAGTAGTGAGAAATATTGTAGGAAGTGTGCAAAGGAAGCCATCAGTTAAAGGTGTGTTGAAGAAGCCATCAAGAGGTGTAATTGTAAAGTTTCTCCCATAGTCTTGTTGAAGTACCTCATGGGTGAGATTGTAACAATTTCATGTTAATATTATAATTTACTTTGATATTTCAAATTTGTCATCATTCCGTCTTATCATAGTCGATGGTATTCTTTTGTTCGGTTGTTGTTTTGTTTCTAGATTACATCCACCAAACTAAAGGCTGTGCATTAGTAAATAATCATAGCACGAGGAGTTCCCAGTGAAGAATTATCATAGTGCCGGATTGGTGATGACATTTTGGTTCCGTTGCCGGGACCATTCCTCGTTGGTGGATTTTCTGGAGAGATATTCCCACTTAGTCAAAAATCAATTGGAGGATAACCTTGTTTTTACTGTGCATAGTAGTTACCATGGTAAAGTCACTTTTACCGTGAATAGTAGTTACCATGATAGAGTCATTTTTGCTGTGAATAGTATTTATCACAGTAAAGTCACTTTTTACCGTGAATAGTATTTATAGCAGTAACTTCACTTTTTACCGTGAATAGTGTTTACCACAGTAAAATCAGTTTTTACTGCAGTAAGTCAAGTTTTACCATAGTTTACCGTGGTCATTTCTATAGTAATTCCAATTATTTGTGCACATAAGTCTTGTTGATTGTACTTGTGGGTTGGTATTTCACGGTGGTTACTTTTGAAAATGGGAAAGATTCCTATTTTTTCAGCTCAATCTAATGAAGATGCTTCTTCTTTCATTCAAGAGTTTAAGCGATCTTGTATTTGTAATGGCCTTATAAGAAGGGAACAATGGACTGAATTTTTTCCTACCTTTTTGGATGGTTCCGCACTTAGGTGGTTTGAAACACTAGGTGATAATGTGAAAAACTCATGGGATTTATTAACTGAAAGTTTTCTTGAAGAATTTTGTGAACAACAGAGATATGCAGACCTCATGATCGAGATCACAAAGCTAGCCCAAGGAGAGAAGGAGAAGATAAGGGATTATCATGCTCGTGTTCTAGAGCTAAGGAGGAAGCTCGATGCCCAGATTCGGAAGGAAGGATTAGCAGATGGGTTGATGAATGGCATGGAAAATCTCCTCTGTAAGCACTTCATTCTTGGGATGAAGCCAGAGATCAGACAACGAGTGAAGTATGACCGCCCAGCTACCATTGAACAAGCAAAGGAGATTGCAAGAAGGAAAGAAGAAAGCATGGAAGAGGAGCCCAAAGAAATTGTTGTTAAAGTAGAGCCTACACCAACACCTTTGGTCCAGAATCCACAACCACTCTTGGTGAGCACAAATATTTCTCCTAGTACATCTACTGAGGATGAAGATCTGCTTAGGAAGATGGGCCAGTTAACTATTAATCTTCTTCAAGGAAAGGAATTTAGCTCTCAGGGAGGAGATAGAGGTCCAAAAAGAAATATTTCTGAAGTTGTTTGTTATGGTTGTTATAAAAAGGGTCATTATAAGTATAATTGTCTAGATAGAGCTTCTACATCTGCTGCAAGAGATAATGATAAAGGAAAAGCACCTGTGAATTCTCTTGATGTAGTAGATAAGAGTAGAAATAATGAAGTAGATGTGTTTGTAACAAAAAGAAAGAAAGAAAAAGATAATCAATATGGAACTGATCCTAAGAAGATGAAAGGAGAAACTAGTAAGAAACATAGGAGAAGAAAGTTGGGTGTGCAGGATTTTCTGATTTCACAGGGGCAAGGACCATACTCCATCTTGGAAGATCTGTCCAAAAGGCCTGCAAATATTACATATGGTCAACTCTTGGCTATGTCTTCTGAGAAGAGGCGGGAGTTGCGAGGTGGACTCAATGCTCGAAGAAGGAAGGAGGTTGAGGTCCCTATTTTGGAGGCAGAGGCAGATCCCTATGCTCCACAAGCTGAGGTATTATGTAATGGTATTTCAATTCATGATGTCTTAGTTGATGGAGGTGCTGCAGTTAATGTAATGACCGAGTCTGTAATGAATATGTTGGGTTTAAAAATTGATCGCCCTTCAACACTTATGTTAAGGTCATTAAATAAGGGAAAAACTAAACCAGAAGGTGTAGTTTCAAATGTGGCAATATCTGTTATGGGTGTTGTATGTGTGTAGACTTTCAGGTGATGAAAAATGGTACTATTGTGTACCCAATGCTGCTGGGAAGACCATGGCTAAGGAGAGTTCATGCAAGAAACTACTGGAATGAAGGTTTCATGACACTTGGACGTGGTAGAGAGAGGGTGAAGATAAACGTGATCCCTTGACATCATAAAGCATAACCTGTGGATTCAACTGATGAAACTGATGATTGGACATCCTCTAATTACTCTAGTACTAGTGAAGTGGACACTGAACATGAAGAAAACGAGGTGGATGTTTCAGTCATGGATATCCTTCCAGTCACACCAACTCATGACCCCATAAAATTATCTAAAGAAGAAGTTGATGATCGTCTCCAACAAGTAAGGATTGGTGATGCTGTGATGGAGAGTGAGAAGGAATCCTACCTCCAGCTCTTTCGAAGGTACATACACCTATTCACTTTTGATTACAAGGAACTCCGTCAAGTAAGTTGGGTAGAAAATTCTATTGAGCTGGTAGATGGTGCTAAGCCCATAAAGCAAATGCCATATAGAATGAATCCTAATTTTTCCAAGACTGTAAAAGAAGAAATAGATAAGTTGCTTGATGCAGGATTCATATTTGCTGTGGAGAATCCAGAATGGGTTTCTCCCATTGTGATCTCAATAAAAAAGAATGGGAAGCTACGTATTTGTGTTGACTACAGGAAGCTCAATAAGGCAACAAAGAAGGATCATTACACTCTTCCATTTTCAGATCAGATCTTGGAAGAAGTAGCTGGCCAGGAGTGCTATAGTTTTGCTGATGGATATAGCGGCTACAACCAAGTTCGTATAACAGAGAAAGATCAACTGAAGACCACGTCACCACTCCTTGGGGAACGTTTGCTTATAGAGTTATGCCTTTTGGGTTGTGTAATGCTCCGGCAACATTCCAGCGTTTGATGAATAGGGTGTTCAAACCCTACATTGGGACCTTCATCAGAGTATTTCTGGATGATTTTTGCATCTATGGGAGCAAGTTGGACCACCTGCACCAGATGGAGACAGCATTTCAAAGGTTATATGAAGCCCAAGCCTCACTAAACCCTACAAATTGTGTCTTTGGATGTTCTAAAGGTGTTTTGTTAGGGCATGTTGTATCCAGAGATGGTATTGGTACTGATCCTGATAAAGTTTCAAAAATCAAAGATTTATCATTTCCTATGAATAGAAGTAAGTTGAGATCATTTTTAGGCCATGTGGGTTACTATAGAAGGTTCATCAAGAATTTCTCAAAGATTACACAGCCACTAACCCAGTTCTTGAAGAAGGATGTTACTTATGAACCAGGAAATAAGGCACATGAAGCTTTTGGACAACTGAAGGAAGCCCTAGTGTCTTCACCTGTTTTGAAGAATCTAGATTGGAGCAAGCCATTCATTTTGTACACTAATGCCTCAGATGTAGCACTAGGAAGTACTTTGAGCCAAAAGGATGAAAATGGGAATGAACATCCAATTTACTTTGGGAGCAGACAAATGAGCAGTGTTGAGGTAAAATATACTGTAACTGAAAAAGAGGCTCTGGCTATCATTTTTGCTATAAAGAAGTTTAGAAATTACTTGCTAGGGCAAAAATTTATAGTTGTAACAGATCATCAGGCTCTAAAATATATTGTAAATAAGTCTAACCCATCAGGGAGGATAGCAAGATGGATAATTTTGCTACAAGAATTTGAATTTGACATTATAGATAGTCTAGGAAAGAAGCATGTCAATGCAGATGCACTCTCTTGAGCCTATGATGGTTTAGGATCATCTTGTGATGATGATGATTTCCCCAATGCAACATTGTTCTCCCTTGACACAATCCCTAGTGAATACATAGATATTTGGAATTATCTGAATGAATTCAAGTTTCCTGATGGTGCCAATGCAAAGACTAAGAGAAAGATTACTCAAGCCAGTCATCCATATTCTATTCTGCATGGAGCATTATTTTGAATAGGACCTGATGGACAGTATAAGAGGGCAGTTGGACATGATCAAGGAAAGGAGCTGCTAGAAGAATTCCACAATGGTACATGTGGAGGGCACTTCTCTGGACAACTTATAGCAAGAAGGATCTTGGATGCAGGTTATCACTGGCCCACTCTTTTTAAAGATTGTTATAATTATTGTAAGACATGTGATATTTGTCAAACACATGGTAATCGTAAGACTTCATCAGCTCCATTATGTCCTATTCTTCCACTTGGTCCCTTTGAAAAGTGGGGAATAGACATTGTAGGTCCACTTCCAACTACATCACGCCAAAATAAGTATATTGTAGTTGCCACAGATTATTTAACCAAGTGGGTTGAAGCTAGGCCATTAAAAACAACTTCCATGGATGAAGTGGCAAGGTTCATATATGAACGTATTGTCACCAGATTTGGTTGTCCATTAGAAATTGTAACAGATCGAGGAAGCCACTTCATTAATGAGGTGGTAGAAGCCCTAGTCAATAAGTTTTCTATTAAGCACAGGAAGGCAACAACATACAAGCCAAGCACAAATGGACAGGTGGAACGAACAATTTATGTGATGTGTCAAATTCTAGCATAAGATGCAGCCTTGCAGGTACATAAATGGGATAAAAGGATTCATGCAGCATTGTGGGCATATAGGGCAACATCAAAGTCAGCAACAGGATACTCCCTATTTCAGTTGGCCTATGGCATTGATCCAGTTCTTCCTATTGAGTTTGATATTCCCACTGTGAGAGTTATGAAAAATGAAAGGATGGATGAAAGTGATTCAGTAAAAGAAAGGTTGGTACATCTTCATTTGCTGGAGGAAATGAGAGAAATATCAAAGAATACAAGCCATAAGAAGAAAATGAAGTAGAAGGAATACTTTGATCAAAAGATCCGGTGGTCTCCATTTCATGTGAATGACTTGGTTCTAGTTTATGATTCCAGATACAAAAAAAGAAGATAGAGAAAATTTCTTCCAAAATGGATGGTGCCCTACAAAATAGCAGCTGTGCATGAAAATGGTACGTACCGACTGGAGGAATTGGATGGCACTCCCATTACGAAATGGGTCAACCACGACAAGTTGAAGATTTTCCAAGCACCAAAATAGTCTACTCCGAGGACGGAGTAGAAGCTAGGAAGGGGGAAGATGTCGACACTAAAATTTTCCTCTGTAATTTCTATTTCATTAATGTATGTATTAGGAATAGGATGTTGTTAAGTATAATTAGTAGTAGCATCTGATAGAAGATAACAGTGCCGTCAGTACGGTGTCGCCAATAATGTGGAGTACGGTAACAGTCAAAGTACAATAGGAATGTTGTAAAAAGTAAATATTTGTCGTAAGTGGTCCGGTAATGTTAAAATGTCAAAGTTTGGGTAATTAGAGAAGTAGGGTCTACGTGATTAGGAATTAGAAATATTATATTGGTAATAAGGACAAGGAGTGAGGTCATAAATATTTTGTGTATTTTATTTGTAAAAAAGTCTAAAAATGTGGAACCCATGTAAAATGATAAGGTTTATCTTATCTTAAGAGATAAGCTTACATGTACAGATAAGAGTTAAGGTATGGAATATGATTCGTCAGATTGGATTTCTTATCCTATCTTAGAGATAGGATGGATAAGCCTGGAAGTTCTATAAATAGAGAGGCCACCCCCCTCATTTAGCATAGAAAGAAGTAGTGAGAAATATTGTAGGAAGTGTGCAAAGGAAGCCATTAGTTAAAGGTGTGTTGAAGAAGCCATCAAGAGGTGTAATTGTAAAGTTTCTCCCATAGTCTTGTTGAAGTACCTCATGGGTGAGATTGTAACAATTTCATGTTAATATTATAATTTACTTTGATATTTCAGATTTGTCATCATTCCGTCTTATCATAGTCGATGGTATTCTTGTGTTCGGTTGTTGTTTTGTTTCCAGATTACATCCACCAAACTAAAGGCTGTGCATTAGTAAATAATCATAGCACGAGGAGTTCCCGGTGAAGAATTATCATAGTGCTGGATTGGTGATGACAAGCCTATTCGAAATACTCGTTCAGATCAGATTGGAAGAGAAAGGCATCAAATATGAATACCAAGAAGAAAATGTTCGGGTGAACAAGAGCGACCTACTGTTGAGAATGAATCTAGTGTACAAGAAAATATCACTTGTATAATTTCCATTGATTTGTGGTAAATAGAATCATTTAACTACATGATTTGTGGTAAATAGAATCATTTAACTACACAATTGTGTCGGTCTGAAAAATATATATTCAACAAAAAGAAGAACCAAAACTACATAGCCAAGTTATCACTATTTTTTAATTGACCTACAAGAAAAAAGAAGCAAAATTATTGACATTCCAATAGAAGTCAAATTTATGAATGAATTGTCACATGACATTCCAATAAAGTTCAAATTTATGAATGACAGTGAAATAAACATCAGATTCAATGTTGAGAATAAAAGTGAACGACGTACTCCATTACACCCTTGCCTTCCATTATAAAATGCCTCTCGGTGTTAAAATTTCTCATCATTGTGTCTCAATCTTATGTTATTCAAAGTTGAGATAAATGATTCAATGGAAAAGTAAGAGCTTGACATCCAATATTAGTAAAAAAAAACATCATGTATGCCAATGCTATGCAATCTCACTCATCGAGCTCCTTTGGATCAAACTACACACTTGAGCAATCACAACAATCAATGTTTGTCCTTTTCCCGACCATCGTAGTCATCTTTATTGTGGTTGTCATGTTTCTCTGTGTTAACTCTTTTTTGGGCCACGTTTAGATCCTACATGGTTGAAGTTTAAAACTTTTAGATTTATATATGACTTCTACTTATTTTCTTCATGAATTTCATGGTAGAATTGGTATGAAATCAACTTCTTCAATCTACCATAAGTACATCAAATTTTAAACTAAGAAAACTCTTTTAGACTTGGAAATTATATGCTACACTCGAATGGTTTTATTACTAATAATCCCTCCTAATTTTAAAAGAGAGAAATTTGTACTCAAAAATGTAAGAAATTGCATGGAGTTTCAGTCTAAAACATTTTTTCTCTAATTTAAATCTACCTGTCGCTTTATGACCAATTATTGAATGTGATATTTTTTCAATGCTTATTTGTGGATCACTTGTTTTCTTGTAATTAATTGATATTAAAATTAAAAAGGGGAGCAAAAAAGTGCTACAAAAACCAAGCATTGCGGATGATTTTTAACCCTTGAACCTAATGGATTTATGCTTGTGTCCTTTTTTGATGTATATCATACAAATTAGGGTTGATTTTCATATTCCTATACTTTTCATCATGCATATTTACAGGAAGCGCTCTAACTTGTCAAGGGGAGGATTACAAAGATGGTCAAGATGAAGGAAATTCTACTCAAAACTTGTGGCAAACCCAATAGTTTGACATCCTTGTCTGCGATACACATTCATTGTCCATTGACATACCACATTTCTTAAAGATAAAACCTTATCCACCTCCACTCAAATGGCCTCCCACACATATTTGCAAAGACTCCAGTAAGTAAATCTTCCTAGTACAACTTCAAAAATAATTGAGGCATACATGGTGCGACCATATTCACTGAATTCAATCCACCTCACTCACGTTGTTAAATCATGGTTGTATGTCAAACATGGAGCCACTAACAAATGAAAAAAGAACAACTTCATCAATTGTTCATGTCTACCACAACTACTCTGAAATTCTTGCAAGTAATTCCCCCACATATAAAGCATTATGCTTGATGGAACTCATATTGTACAAACCATTTCACAATATAAACATCAACCTAGGAAGCCTCCCTCTTGATATTATTACAAATTGGGAGAACACAAGGACCTCCTACTAAACTTGGTATGTTGGATGCACACCCCTTGATGGTGGCCATATATCTAAATAAAATACTTCAAGTGATCAAGAACTCAATGAAGACCCCTTACAACTTGAAAAATGACAGGATTTGTCCCAACTCAACCCTAAAAGTGAATCTCTACTAAATCTACACCTTGTTAGGGCATTGGGATTTCGACATCCTCCACAACTAGACCACTACTATTGTTCCAAGTTCCTTGTAAGAATTTCCCTCTACTTTTGTATCCCTTAATCAAGCAAGCCCTCTTTTCCCTTAGATAAATCCTTTCACCTTACACTCACGTCGCCCTTGTTAATAGAACATCAAATTTCCCTCAACATTATTCTTCGCCATTATAATCGCCAAGATAAACATCCTCTTTTGAATATGGTCTTCTTTCAAGGAACTGCAGGTATATGGAATTCATTCCTCATTAAGAGGATACAAATAACATTGTCTTCAACTTCAATTTATACATTCTCTCCACTGTTATTTCTCACTCCAACAGGTGTTGTGGATTTCACCTTTTTTGGGTCCACTATTTATACATGTGTGTTTATACCTAATGAAACCACTTGTGAGGTAAGTAATCTCATGTTTCCAATAGTCATTAAAACACATAAGGTACATTTTTATTAATGAAATGAGCTTCATAGGACCAAATTTTATGTCCCTTATTGATTTGTGCCTAAGGGAGGGTTTACCCAAAAATAAGAATGAAGCATTCGATGGGTGCTCCATCATTCTCATTGGTGACTTGGTCAACGACATACCCATGTATGCAGGAACTTCTTACGGCTCAACACATTCGTGAAGCTTCTTTGTATCGATGACCCTCCACATAATTTTTAGCCAGCAAGGACAAAACCCTTCACAAGTTAAGTTTCACAACCTCTTGCTCAACATATGTAATGTAGTTAGATGTAGATGCAAATCTTGAGGACTAAGAACTTTTAATTTCCAAAAACAGGTGCTTCTTTGTCTCTACCAAAAAAACATTCCATTCCTCCACCCATTTGTTTGTAGCAAATACTTTATTTGACCTATACAATATGCAAATGTTACAACATTTACATGTTCCCATTGCACATGTAAATGCAAAGAATATTAGATGCAATGGAACTTGCCACATTGATGATTACTAGTTATAAAATAAATTCCTTCTTTATATCATCCAAAAATTTATTGCAATTGCGAATCTTTGAGTCAAAGTTGGCCTCATTTATGGTGCAATTGGAATTTTACATTCAATTTTCTATGTCACCGGGTCAAAAACACCATTACAACCATCATTTGTGATTATCGACTTTAGCAAATCCATTGGCCCATCATGGGATCCCCACAATCCTCATCATGTACCAATTTGCTCTGTTTCTCGTGGTAATCACAATCAACTTCCCCTCAAAATGACATGGGTGAAAACAATTGAAAAATATCAAGGATTGACACTAGAGAAAGGTACAATCAACATAGGAAACAAAATTCAGCAAGGGCTTACTTTCACAACAACTATGGTGTTGTCCCTCAATGAATTGTGCATACACTACATTCTCTTATGAAAGGATACAATATAATGAAAAAGTGTGCCTACGTTCATATACAGAAAAAGGAAGAGCAAAGACTAAAATATCGTCACTACAACTACATCCATAACTATTACTAAATTTGGCTCTAATGTTATGTCTTTCAAATAGTACAATTGTAGTAATTGCCTATATGATGTACTTCATAACTATAATGCTTCCTTTTATAAAATGTGACACTCCTACAACTTCACACTCCAATAAATAAACAGGGGTTCTTCATGCAACCTTCAATATTATACAATACTCATTTCTTCAAATTGCATCCCAAATCAACAATTCAAAATTAAATATATATGTCTATAATTCAACCATTCAACCCTACTTTACTCAAAAAAAAATAAACTTCAAATATTTCACAATCATCTGAATGCAATGTTGTTTCAACGAAATCTACATTTCCTACATCAACATGAAGCGATTGCTAGTTATCTTCTTTTCAAAAACCACAACATCCTAACATATAGGTATGTCTTAAATTTTAAACATACATTTTCCGGTCAACAATGGCGGTCATATTTTAAAAGGTGCCTGTTGTAACGTCTAAATCAACTTGCATGCATGATGCAGCTATACTCAATATTCGCGTACCATGTCCCACATTTTTTTTAATCTACTTACTGGTCAGTTAACTTACGTAAGGGCCTACGACATTATGAGGCACTGAAACTAGTGAATGCGTCTCGATGTTTCTTTGAAAAAACTAGTGAATGGTCCACACTTGCCGACTCTATTTTGTTATATACATTCCCTGCACTCCTTACCATTCTCAAATAAGTAACAATCAGTAATACATCTATACTGTGTAACTGTTTGCTCGATTTCAGATGGAGGAAGTGAAAGTGCTGAGCTTTTGGCCGAGTCCCTTCGGTGTGCGCGTTCAGATTGGATTGGAAGAGAAAGGTGTCAAATACGAATACCAAGAAGAAAATGTTCTGGTGAACAAGAGTGACCTGCTGTTGCGAATGAATCCAGTGTACAAGAAAATACCTGTTCTTATTCACAACGGGAAGCCCATCTGCGAGTCTCTTATAATTCTTCAATACATCGACGAGGCCTGGCCAGCTTCCAAGCAATTTCTGCCCTCCGACCCATATGACCGTGCGCTTGCCCGATTCTGGGCCGACTTCGTAGACAAGAAGGTAAGAAGTAATATAACCCTGAAGGACAGCAGTCCAATGCTTTTTCTTGTTTGAGAGATTTTTATGAACCCAATCGCCCTACTGGTTTGCAGATCAACGACGCAGGATCTCGTATAAGGAGATTGAAAGGGGAGGCTGTGGAAGATGCTAAGCGCGACTTCATGGAGAATCTGGATTATTTAGAAGGGGCGCTGAAGCAGCTGTCGAAGGGAGGGCCTTATTTCGGTGGAGAGGAGTTTGGGTTCCTGGATATTGCCTTCATACCTTTTGCGTCCTGGTTCCTCACCTATGAAACTATTGGGAATTTTAAGCTGCCGTTGGAGACTCGACATCCGCTGCTCCATGCGTGGGTTAAAAAATGTATGGAGAGGGAGAGCGTTAACAAAGTTCTTCCCACTCCCGAGCGGGTTTTGGAGTTTGTCTTAGAACTAAGGAAGTAAGTTGTGGTTGAGTAAAAAATATTATTGCGTATTTTCAAAGCTTGGCATACATCTACTTTGTATCGTTTCATTTCACTACTTGATTGGCTGAAAATAAAAATAGAAACTCACAATAATAAAGTGTGTTGTAAAGGTTCGAGGTCCCTTTCAAAACCTCTTTTTGGTTTAATTTAAAAAAACTAAGGTGTTATATGTATCTTAATTTGTAGTGTTTCAATTTACTATATTACTAGTAATCGTACAAGAATTGTGCATGTTAATGCCGAAGGGGTAGTCTAAGATGAGGTTGATTTTGAGGGAGCAAAGCATAAAAGGAGGAAAATGGGTGTAGAATAGGTGATTGGATTTTAGAACTTGGAGTTTCTTAAGTTGCGTTTTATAGAGGCAAAGAAATTTTTCCCTCTTGCTCACATGCCAAGGAAATGTAGAAAGGGTGTTGGAGGTTCTTGACTTGTTGAACATTGCTGATTTTTGTGTCAAGTTGTGTGGTGGTGTATTGGATAGAGTTTGATAAAAGATATGCCCTGAGAATTTGTCGCTTTTTGAGGGGCTTCTAAGTTACATATTAGCAAACCTTGCCATATTTGAAAGTAATCCTCAAAAGGAATATGAAGAGATTGTAAACCGTGTTCAAAGGCACAATAAATGTACTAAATAGACATGTTTGAGGAGAAAAGTGAACTCTCTAAAATGTTGTTGCAATGCCCCTTGGGAATTACAATCTCATTCTTCAACGTTTCTAGAAAATGATGGTAAAAATTACCTTCCCTTGTGTAATGATGAACACTTGAACATTCACCACCCATATATGATTTCTATTAGAGAGCTATGTTGATTACCAACTAAGAGTATAAAATAAGGCACGCTTAGCTTTGGTTTCTCATCCGTCGAAATTTGAAATTTCTGTGACCTCTGGTGTCTGCTCGGATGCCAGACCCCTCTAGTCCAGATCTGGCATCCCGCATTGCTAATTATAGTGGACTGTCATCTTAGCCTCCTAACGAGGCATGGAAAAAAGTGGTGGTAGGGTCCACCTCTACTCCCCATTCGGAGAAGTTGTCCCCTGTCTTTCTGAAGGGAATCTTTCTCTACAAATCCCCTCACACATCACTTTTACGGTTGCTGCTTCTAGAGATTTGTCTCTGGTCAGAAAACTGATGGGCCCTAGACCCCCTCTGGAAGACATTAAAAAATGGGTGCACATGAAATGGACCCCTTGTGGTGCTGTGGAGATTGCCGCCATGCCAAATGGATTTATACTCTTTTCTTTCAGTTTCAAAGAAGACTTCACATGGGCTCTACTTGGTGGCTTGTGGTTCTTTGGCAGACGGGGCTTCTACATATGAAAATGGACTCATAGTTTTAATCTGCTAATCGAAACCATGATGCATCCTCCAATCTGGGTGCGACTACTAGGCTTTCCACAAGCGTGCTCCATATGTAAGAGCATTGGACATAGGGCTTTTGCTTGTCCCTCTAAGCCTCAATCCACATCAAACAACCTTGAAGTTACCCCTAATAAGAAAGGGAAATATGCTCCAAAAGGGGTCCCAAAAGCAACCCTAGTGATACCTACCTCTAACCCCTTTTCTCTTCTTGAAGAGGGAAAAATTATTCTCAAGGAACCCATTGAAGATTCTCTAGCTCCACAGTTCCTTTCTCCCCCTGTAGTGTCTCCATTGGTGATCCAAAACCGAGGGGTTTCAGACTTAAGGAACAGATTAACAAATGTGCCAAATGAATTGCAAAACAAATATCTCTAAAAAGAGATGTAAATTACTCAAAGACTTCAAATTACATCAATTATCTTTGCTGAGAGATGTCTATCCCTTTTCCGGTTACATATGTATTTATAATAATTTTATAAATACGAAAGGACACCTATAAAGATGTGGAAGGTCACCAATATCGAGGGAGACGAGGTGCTTCATCTTCCAAGACTAACATGTGCACTAATTTTGTGAAACATACTATTTTTAGAATTTACTATTTTTAGACAGCACTACAAAATCACAATTTGGGCCCCTTAAACATGGATTTTGGGGGTCAAACATTCTACACATTCCAAGCTTTCTGTTGTCTTTTGAACGAAGTCAATCGGAGGTACGGTGCAAAAGTTATGGTCTCTGGAAGTCGCGCCACTAGAATTGCTGCCTGGATCACTTGGATGCTCCCCAGGATTTCTCTCTTCTTTCACCTTCTGATGTGATTCCCAATCTAATCTCTTAGGCTTCCCTGCTTCCTCCCTCTTCTGTTGTTATCCCTATGTTATCTTCCTTCACTTCTTTCCCTCTGGATTCTCCGCCTTCCCCCACTGATGTGGGACTCCTCACCTCTTCCTCCTTGCCACCACCTTCCTCTATCCCTATCGATTCTTCCTCCCCTTTCCCACCTACTCTTTTTCCCATTGATTCACAACTTTCCCCCTCTCCTCCTACCTCTGATGATAACAATAAAATTGGGATGACCAGAAGTAGCAGTAAGAAACCTGATATATGAATTGAGAAAACCCACAAGAGAACCCTTGGGAATGTCAAGCTAAAACAAGAATCAACTAAATGTGGCACAAGGGACTCAAAGTACCATCCCCATGGTGGTGGGGAGCAAGCCCAAATCCAAAAGATGAAAATTATCTCTTGGAATATCATAGGTCTCAACTCTTTACAAAAGAAGAGGGTCCCCAAGGATATTAGATTAAATCATTCTCCTGAGATAATTATGCTACATGAAACTAAACTAAAAAATGAAGAAAACCTTTCTAATATCTAGTCAAATTCCTCTCTTGTGGCCTAAAATTTGTCTGGTAACTCCGAAGGTTTGTGCACTCTCTGGAATCCCAAAGTACTAAAAGGTAACTGCCTTATGAAACATTCAAATTTCTTCGGCATAGTCTTCCAAGAAGTTGAATCTGATGCTTACTACATCAACATTAACATTTATGCTCCAAATTTGGAGTCAAAATGAGAAAAAATCTTGCAAGACATCTCAAGTTTCAAAAGGAGCTATGGCAATCTTCCATTTATAATTGTGGGAGATATCAATAGTGCTCTCTTCCCCTCTAAAAAATAGGGTGTTGCTCCTACTAGCCCATCCATTATGGAAGCACTAGATGAATTCTTACGAAGAGAGGAGCTCTTTGATATGGACTTGCACGGGGAATCCTTCACTTTGTCTAACCATAAAATTGGTAGGAATCATATTCAAAGTAGGCTTGAATGGGTGATGGGATCTATGGATTGGATCTTACTCTACCCAGACTTCTATCTTAGTGCTTTAGCTAAAGTGGTATCTGATCACAACCCTCTGCTTCTCTATGCCAACACAAAACTCAAATCCAAAAACCCGCCTATTAGATTTGAGATGGCTTAGCTCTAAAAAAACCAGTTAGATATTCTAATTAAGAGTTGGTGGGATATTAATCTATATGGAACTAAAATGTATAAGTTCTCCAGCAAACTTAAGGAAATCAAAAAATAACTTAAACTCAGGAAAGTTAAGGTTTTTGGTAGCATCAAGCTTCACAAGCAGAAGATGACTCAGAAAATTGCAAGCATATCTAAAGAAATTAAGACAGAAGGTAGAACGAACCAACTTCTTAAACAGGAAATTACTCTTCTAAGCGACTACTAACACAATACATTGAAAGAAGAGGAATCCTATTGGAGGAAAGATCAAGAACCCTATTGCTCGAATAGGGAGATGGAAACACAAAATTCTTCCATATCACAGCTTCCAAACACAAAAGTAGAGATAAAATCAGAGATGATGATGAATTTTGAAGGTAATCACTTATCTAATGAATTAGATTTTTCTAATGAGCTGGTTCCTTTTATTCTAACCTCCTGTAGGAAGAGGCTCCGCCAAATGAAAATACCATGAACAAGATGCTGTAACACATACCAAAAGTGGTCTCTGATGAAATGAATGAGAATTTAACGAAACACTTCTCTATGGAGGTAATCCACAGGATTTTTCACAATGAAAAGGTGATAATGCTCCTGATCCTGATGGGTTCCCTGCTACCATCTTTCATTTTTTTTTGGGAAATCATCAGGCAAGGCCTTACGAAGTAGTGAATGAATTCCAGCACAACAACTATCTTTTGAAAGATTATATAATATTTTTCGTTTCTCTGGGACCTAAATCTCTTGGGTCCATATCAGGTGCTAACTTTCGGCCCATAAGTCTATGCAAGACTTCCCTACAAAATCATCACCAAGATGTTGGCTATACTAGATTAAAACTATTAGTAAGTTGTCTCATCTCTAAACAACAAAATTGTTTCATTACAGGATGACTTATTCAAGGAGGTATAATTACAATCCATGAAGCCATTCATTAAGCTCAACATGTAAAGTCAGCTAATTTAATTCTTAATTAGACATGTAAAAAGCCCGTCGATAGAGGTCAGCTTGATTTTCGTTTCTCGTGTGTTATCAAATTGCTTTAGGTTTTAACAACAAATAGTGCAGCTGGATCTTCTCATGTATATCGTACGTCTCTTGTTTTCTCCATCTCCATCCTCTTAAATGGGATCCCGAAGACTTCTTCAAGAATAATAGAGGAATAAGACAAGGGGGACCCCTTGTCACCCTTCTCTTTTGGTTAATAGGCTGACAACTCTTAACAAAGCCTTAGAGGGCGGCCAAACAAGTGGCTATTCAAGTTCAGGCATCAAAATCACTACTCGCTCCCCTGCTGCTACTCATATGTCAATTTGCCGACGAAACTCTTCTATTACATGTTGCTCTATAGTTGAAGCTAGAGCTCTAAAGAATCCTGGAATGTTATCAAATTACCCTCTGAGCAATTGATTAATTTTACCAAAAGTAGCATAACCTTCATAAACACTCCACCAAAACTCAAAGAAGGATAACAGATATCTTTGGTTGCAGCATTATGGATTTGCCTTCCTCCTATCTTGGCATTCTTCTTTTCAAGGGAAAGAAAATAAAAAAATCCATGGAACCCTATTGTTGAAAGATACCATAAGAATCTTATAGCATGGAAATGAGCTCTTCTTAGTCAAGCTGGAAGCTCCAATTGATGAAAGCTACGCTTCAAAGTCTTCCCATATATTTCTTGTCACTACTCAAAATGCCCTCTTCTATTGTTAATGTTTATTGAGAAAATACAAAAAAGATACATATGGTCAGGCTCAGAGGATAGGAAGAGGATTCACTTAGTTTCTTGGAATTATGTTTGTAATCTGAACAAATTGGTAGGTTTGGGGTTTAGACGCATTGCTGACTTGAATTGAAGCATTGCTTACTAAGATTGGATGGGAAGTGGCTACTGCTAATTTGGCTAACTGGGTTCAAATTCTTATGATCCAAATATTTGGCACAGTTTGCTAACTTCCTTCGTTCCTCCCCTCCCCATTGGTTTCTACCATTT
>CM034155.1:555733749-555819907 GCA_019776745.2 Taxus chinensis
AGCATACAATATGAAGTCCCTTGGAAAAAAAAAAAATGGATTTCAAGAGTTGGGGACTGGATATGCCTCGTTGATAGCTTCAAGCTTGCCTTTCCTTCAGCATCATCGAATGATAAGCTCTTCTTCAGCATCATGTTATTTTTAACCAGAGCAGGAAAGTTTTGGACAAACCTTCAAACAAAGTTGATCTCTGCAAGAAGCTTTTGAAGATCCTTCTTGTGACTAAGGCAATGGTAGTGATTTTATTGCTTCAACCCTTTCTAGATCATTCAGACCTCAGACATAATGCCGCCAAAAGCTTGCCCTCATTGCCAAAATTATGCATTTTTGGGGTTTAAAAGACACCCCAAATTTCTGCATCTTGGAAACACCTTCCTTAGATGTAAAGGTGGTCCTGCCGTGGTTTCTTAGAGAACCAGTGACATATCTAGATATATCACACTATCTGGTTGATTAGACTTTAAATGCCTATCCATGGCTCGTTGGAAAGTAGCCCCATCATTTGACAGTCCAAATGGATTTTTTTTTTAATGCATAGGTTCCCCATTGGTGGTGAAATCGTTTTGAATTGATCTCTTCTTTTCACCACGATCTGATTGTATCCTGAATAACCATCTAAGGAGAACATCTTCTGACCATGACACTACTTTGCAAAATCTGTTCCCTTGAGGAGTGGGTAGTGATCTTTGGAGGATGCACTGTTAAACTCCCTGAATTCAACACAACAGCCGATTTCCATTTTTTCTTTCTGATTGGGACGCATATTTCAACCCAACTTGATACTTATTGGAACTTAGACTTACTCTATTTTGTTCACTCCTTCTTCATCACAACAAAAACACAAAAGAGTGCTCAATATGTGGTTGACTAGTCCTCTACTTCTTCCTAATAGGTACACTGGGTCCAATTCAATTGTGTGTTGTGCTAGTTTTGGATTGAAACCCCTAGGTATCCTAACTCCGAGAAAACACATAAGGGAATTCTGGCAAAGGTGTTGGTATGAATTCATGCCTTTCCTGCTTGTGGCCACGCTTGCCAATTTGAAGTGTTTTATTCTTCTCCATTGGGATTGAATCCAAATCCTCTCCTTTGATCTGCCAGGTTAGCCTTTTCCTTTCTGAACTGATTATTAGGATTGAAATGATTCTAGGTCCACTAGCTTTGGGAATCTTGTTTCGTATGCAGCTGTACTATCTAGTTCCATACTGCCTGCTCTAAGTTTTTTTGATTATAGGCCGAAAAAAAGGGAAAAAAATTTAGCCTCTTCTTGGCAAAAAATTGATGATCTGTTGATCATTCTCAACCACCCTACCATCCCCCCCCCCCCCCCCCCCCCCCACCGCCCCCCCAAAAAAAAAGAAAACTCCCCCCCAACCCACACCCCCCCCACCCCCCCCCCAACCCCCCCCACCAAAGAAGCAAAACCCCTCACCCACACCACCCAATCCCCCACCCCCCAAAAGGCCAAACACCCCCCCCCCCCTCCCCCCCCCCCGCATTTATTATTATCTGTCACTGCTGGCCTCACACCACATGATATGTGGTGTTCTTTGTCCCTCGTGATGCTGTCCACCACATCAAATGCTGCTCCAACTGCTCAGTCTATCGCGAGCTTGGCATTTCTCTTTTTGGTATGGACAACAATGCTGAAAGCATGAATATTCTATGAGATCACATACCCACTCTTATATTTCTTGAGTAGGTAATTTTTACCAACATTTCGCCTCTTACTTGAATTAGAAACCCGTTTCACTGTCACCAATGCTCGCAAGTTCTTATTTCCCAGCTTCCTTTCCCACTGAAGACCTTATACTAATGCATCATATTCCAACATTGTTTATTTGAGCATGCAACTGGAATCCGAGACTAAATAATATCATACCTCTGGGGACAACAATCATGCGTCCTCCTCCATCTCCTTGTCTACTCCTTTAACCATCAAGACCAATTGCCAACACCTCATTGTCATCCTGTATTCTGCTTGATTAGGTCAGGCAGAGGTTGGTTCGCTTCTATAGGTTAGTAGCCGCCTAGGTCAGATCTTCCATTTCCTATAGGGGTCACAAGCATGGATTTTGTTGGCTCATCCAATCAAGAGTCAAGCTGGGATACATCCCACCTTGGATATTTCTTCAGAAGTGCTTAGGAGGGCCCTCTTTTCAAAGTTGAGTAGATTGGGGTTGATTGGGCTAGGCACATAGGGTGTAAATATGATAATCACAATAGGTCAGATCTGATTGTGGCCTTCACTTCCATACCTTGTCCTAAGAGCCTATGTGGACCAATCAGTAGATAGGTAGCCTCCAATTTGGTAGTGAAGTCCCTAGACCGAAACAAAGCAAAATGTCGTGGCAAATCTAGACGACCCTTTTTTCAAGAATTACATTGGGTAGGTCATATAGATGGAGAACTCAGATCTTGATGAGGCCCCCAGTGGTCACTTCTTTCCCAGCTACTTGAAATCTCCTCTAGAATAACCTATTTGGAGACCCAACTGGTCCAGGCTATTTCTTTGGGCATCACAGACTACTAGCCCCATAATTATCATACAATTGTTTACTAATTTTGTCTCTAATAATTAATGAAGACATAGAGGGAGGAGGTCTCATGTATTCTCTTTGTTTGCGCTCCCGTGGTTCCTCCCCAGGCTGAACTATTTGGCAATCACTTCTTTCTTGCTGGTTAGGGGTGATTTGAACTTGACCATTTCTACATGGTAGTTTGCCAACAAATCCCCTGCCATGGAATGGTCAGTGACTCCCATAGTGAAATGTTCATACTTGTCCCTTTTCATCTACTTATAATATGAATTGAGCCCTCTTTTTTCTACCCTTCCAGACATATTTCCTTCTTGCATATGGACGTTACACCAGTGCTTTACTGGGTTGTGAGGTGCTCTAGATTGGTTCCGCATGTTAGAAGTTTGTACTTGGAGCATCATGAACCTTGTGGAGTGATGGAAGTTAAGAGTCCCTGGGCTCTGGTTGGGCCCTCTCAAATATTTCTCCTTTTGGACCGTGTGTTGCATGCCACACTTGAGGAGGTAATTGATTCATCCCATAGAAGTTTCACCTGCCAGTGGCCAACAGAATATCTTGTTGGGGGGCCACTTGTGGCTTATTTCCCCCTAGATAGGTTCTTTTGGTACCATACTGGTCTGATTTAGAGAAACATTAAAGCATGTTTTCATGGTTATGTGCTTGTTCACAAGAAAACACCAATCGTATTCTTGTGCCATATTGTTCTTGCAGGAACCAATGCCCTTGATGTCTGAAGTTTGTGATAGGATCATTACAGCCTGAAATGTCTAGCAGCTAGGGTTGTCTGTTTCCAGCTCTGATTCACAGTCTGAGGTGGTGGCATATTCTGCTGATACTGGGTCTAGCTGATATTGAGCCTAGGGTTGGTATGGCTTGAAACTTTGAGCTCATTGTCTTTTGATGGTCACTAGCTCATTCCCAAATTTCTAAAACTGCTTCCTTCCACTTCCAAAATTCTTTATTGGTATTAGATGATGAATGGAAGCTTTAGCTGAGCTTTACTCTGGGGTGGGTAAAGGAGCTAATGTAGGTGCTCTCGGCTAGTATCTGGGCTTCCTAACTCAGGATACTAGAGGTATGGATGGCCTAGGAGTGATTTTCTCAACTTGAATCAAACGGTTCTCAGTCCCTATGGATAGGCTATAGGCTGCAAGTAATGTAGTGCCTCCTATTGACTGAATCATCAGAGAAATATCAAGAATTCAAAGCCCTAAGAAAGAATAAGAAGGCACCTTCATTAGTGGGCTTTACTGCGTTGGAATCTTGTTTCAGGTCCGTGGAATTTGAGGTTAAGTCTGTCAGCTGGTCATTTGGAGTTCTCTTGATTTTTGTTAGTTGTTCCAATAAAGACAAGTTATTCACCTTTCTCTCCAAACTGATTGTGAAGAGCTATGCATAGCCAATTCCAATTCTGGATAGAGCCTTTCGGGAGACTCCTGAACCATTATGAACTTTTTCTTTGAATGAAGAGGCAGACAACTTGACTACAATGTCCATCTCATGGATTTCATGGATTGTGTAGACATTTGCAATATCTTGGACATGGTCACCAGGAGAAGTTTGATTTTCCCTGGTGAAATGTGGTAGTTCCTTAATGCTGCAATCAGAACTAGGTTTTGTGTAATCAAGGCGAGGGACTACTGCCATTGAAGTTAACATAAGGATTTGGGTGAGCCATTCTAATCAGTCTAAGAACTCCCTCTTGGTTAAATGAAAGGTCTGTCGGGAGGGTAGGTGTTGATAAAGCAATGATTGGTGGACATGGAGACCTCTGAACTCTTCTTCCTCTCCTTTTTCTACTCTTGACGATAGATGCAAACATGTCAAATATACCTTCTTTCCTTGCTCTAGACCGGGGTGAGATTCATGAATCTCCCAAGCTTGGACTGCTGAAACAAGTAGATTTGTTTCTTTTTTGTCGCCAGATGTACAATTTTAAGGCTTCTTAAAAGCCCAAATCACAGCAAGTGTACATCAATCCCTACTGTAATAAGATGGAGACTTCTTGGTCCCACCGGGCGTGCCAAAACTGTTATTCCAAAATCACAACACCCCCAGATGATTTCTAAAGATTTACTTTTCTAAGGCAGAATCATATGGTGTGATTTCATAACATGGAACTTTTCCTAAGGTGTGGGACCTTTGGAATTGAAAAATCTCTCCATATTAAAGGATTGTCCTTATTCATCTGTTTAGGGTGCATACGCGAGGATTTTCATAGGATCTATATCTATACCTAGTCTAAGACTTGCCAACGAGACATGGATAAAAGAGTAATAGAAATAAGAAATAACTAAACTGCCAGGTGATGCACCAAAAGGAATGATGAACACTTAGCTTACCCTTCGACACAAACTAATAAAATGTATAAAATAAAAAAACACAGACAACTAGATCTGTAATGAGAGACTAGATTATAAGAAAAAGAAACAAGAAGGATCTGAGATCAATCACAAACATATTTATTACTCTAATAGATTGATACAGTTCATTACATAATAGACCAAAGGTAGAAACTATGACAATTTTAATGGAAGGCTTGAACCTCACAGATCCTTTGCTAGAAAGAGAAGGGAGCCTAAGAAACTAAGAATATCCACCCTTTACGATGAATCCTGTCCCTGTATTTATAAAATCAATCCGAGAGAAGAAAAAGGGAAAGAGAAGCGAGAAAATGTAAGTCAAAGCGCAACCACAGTTGTTAATGTTTTCTGCTGAAATCTTCTCCTTGAATCCGTCTTTATTGCATCAATCTTCGATTTGGTGCCTTGAAGGAAGAGGAACGATGGAAATAGATTGAATCCAATCTGGTTGTTGAGACTGATGATCCTACATTCAAAGCTCAAAGATGTTTCTCTATTTTTCTTCCACCTACCCTCTCAAAACTTAAATTTTCAGAATCCCATGGCATAGACGAGGTTTAGATATTTCCCAGTGATATGAGATTTGCAATCTCTCGAGCCCTTAGTCAAAAAATACTCCTTTCAAGTTTTGCATCGTTCTGTACAAATAGGAGGCCGAGAGGAAAACAACTTGAAAATGGGTTCCCTCTTTTGATTGGGATACGTGGTAGTCAGATTGGGGATAAAAATTTGGGTCCACATCCCACAATTACCTTTTGGCCCTTTATGCAAAAAAAACAAAAAACTCAAAAACTTCTGCAGCCCCGAAACCTCTGTCTGGCACACGTGGCTCCTGACGCTTGCTCGGGAATCTCTTTTCCTATTTTCCCCTTGAACAGCGTACTTAGAGACACTTGGCAAATTTCTTCCAGCCTGTTAATGCTTTGACCATTCAACTAACTCTTCCCCCTTTGAGGACATGTGGAGGCACTTCACATGTTTGTAAATCCAACCCAAAGTTTGCCTCGCGCTCGTTGGGCCTTCGGACCAAATCTTAGGGATGCACCACACTGACATTCGGCACTCTCTGCTTGCACTTCTATACTTAACCAATTTCGAAAGCCCACCTTTGACCTTGTTGACCCTTGGCTACATGAAATCTTGGCACAAGTTGGACTTCTCCTTTTGGATTCACCCTTGAAACGTTGTCGTTAAGGCACGTGGCCCCTTTCCGCTTCTTCCTCCATACTTAGTCATTTTTTGCCCTTTTCCTGAACCAATTCGAGCCCGAGGACTTCGAATCTTCACCGTTATTCCTTCTTCTAGATTCTTTGTAGCATTGATCCTTATTGTCTGACCTGCTATTTTATAGTTTCTACCTACCTGTAACTTGGAGGATGGATTTAAGATGTAGAAATGGCCCGATAAAGTCGTTTTCTTTCTGTACAGGGTCCTTTGATCTTTCTTGGCCTCCGCCACTCCATTGCTGAATCTTCTTGCAACCAATTTTGTAGGATCTAGATGAGTTTTCTTGGGTTCCTTCCAGCGAGGTCATGATTTGATCCGATATTTCACCCAGGGGGTGAAATATGGATAACAATTTCCATAGTGTGTCATCTTACTACTCTATGAATTTTTGGTGTTATGAACTATGCTTTCTTGTAATATTGACTTAGTTGAATTTTATGTAAACTTGTGCATTACATTCTATGATTTAATTTTTTATATTGATTGATTTGGATTCTCTATGCACTTTTTTAATTACAACACTCTAATTATTGTGTGATATTATTGATTGGAATGCTATGTACACTTGTGTAGTTTTAGGTTTGACTACTATGTGATAATTTCACTTTTTGATTTCTATATGAACTTGTATAAATTTTGATACTTGATTTTATAATTCATATGTGTGCTTTTATGTTATATGTTATGTTTTATTCATATAATTGTATGTTATACATTTTCTTTACCTTGTAAACCTGTATTCTATGTTGTGTTTTATCTATGCACTTGTATTCTTTAGGATCTATTTTCTCTTTTTCACTTGTATTATCGATGTTGTATTTTCTGATATGATTTTTGTCAACACATGATATTTCATTACTTGATTATGCTATGGTTATTCTCATCAGGTAACTATAACCCCTCATATTTTCTAGACAACATTAGTTTTTATAGTGTCTAGATGTGAACGAATATCCTACAAAATGTTACTTTCTATATATTCTGACAAGGAAAAACATGCTATGGATATTGCCTATCTCACTTGAGTTAATGCCATTAGATAAAAATTATCTATGTAATATGTTTCTTATGACATAAATTGATATGAAACACATTGTTTAAGGAGCACATTATTTATATCACATGGATTATTAACTACTTCCTAGCACACATCAGGGAAAATTTTAGTGGCGAATATTCATAATATGGTGAATATTCCATTTTTAAAATTTTGAAAAGGTGAATTTTTCTTGCGTGGGTCAGTGACCTATTCGCCTAAAAATTACACTTTAATTTTTTTAGGAGTTGGCTTCACCTACCCTTAAAAATATCCCCTTATAATCTAGATATTCACTAGGTAGAACACTTCTACTTCACATTTGTCAACAATATGATATATCAATATTACAGTACGCGCGACAAGGGGGTATGTTATTGATGCGCGATAAGGAGGTTTGCAGATGTGCAACAATGGGGTTATTTGTTGATGCGCGACACTGAGGAATAGTTAACGTGTGATAGGGGGGTACTAAAAACATTGATGCATAGTAGATGAATGACAAAGAGTTTGTCTATGAGCGACACGAAGATTTTTTTGATGCACAAGCAGAGGGTGGAGGCTACAGACGTGCGACAGGAGATTTGCTATCACGTGTCAACAAATAACCCTCGTTGATGCATGTCAACAGACCTCATTGACACGCGTCAACAACCTTGTTGACGTGCATCAATGAGTTTTGTTGACTCACGTCAACAACCTTGTTAACGCATGTCAATGTGTGACAATAACGGATAGTTGACACATGACAATAACGGATAGTTGACGCGTGATAAGGAGGTACAACAAATATTGACACATAGCAAATGCATGACAAAGAGTTTGTTGACGTGTGACATGGAGATTTTTTTGATGAGAAAGAAGAGGTCGGAGGCTGCAGACCCGCGATAGGAGATTTTTCTATCGACAACCTCCTCATTGACGCACGTCAACAGACCTCTTTGACACGCATCAAAAAAGTTGTTGACGCTTGTCAATGAGGTCTGTTCACATGCTTCAATGCATTTGTTGATGCGTGATAGTAAAATCTCCCATTGCGCGTCTACAGCCTTCTATCACACCACTTGATAATCAAGCAAAAAGATTTCGTACAACCCCCAAAAAATTTGACTTCCCGCGAAATCGGTTCTGGGATATTCGCCAGGTATTTTCCACCTCTTATTTCTAAGAGGTCCTCTTAAAATGAACCCTGGCACCATTTCTTGATTGCATCTCTATATCTAGGACCAATGGTTGATTAACAATAATATTCTTACTTTTTCACATTGCATCTTACGTTTAGCTTCTAGCACATTCACAACTTAGGTCGTTAGTTATTGCACATTCTTAGGGAACTAATGTTGTTATATTTTTTCTCTATTCCCATCTATCATTTCACTTTACATTATATCATTTTGTTTACACATTACTAATGGAACTTTGGTTGTCAAATTGTGGTTTCATGCCCATTGGTTGTTGCAATTCATGATTACATATATTTTTACTATAATATAATCATGACCATTTCCTGTTACACTTTCATTTTCTGTATCATTCCATCTTGCATACAAAACTTTATATTTCTACTTATCACATGTTTGATTTTACACACATAAGATACCAAGTAAGACTACTAACATTGTCAGTTTTTCATGTCTTTTCATACGTATGTATTTATGATGGGTGTGTCTAATCCTATTGTATGATGTCATGTCATATATCTTTATGGATCTGTAGACATTGAGTCATGTGTTGTTGTCATACTACTATTCTATAATTACTATGATATTTTGTTGAACTAAAAGAACAATTCTCATGACTTATTTGACTATTTTGATGATACATAACACTTATGCCTGAAATGTTTATATGTTAATGTTAGTTGACAATATATGGTTTCTAATATTGATCTTATTTCCCATACACTTGATATGACCAACAGTTTATCTTTTGAGCTTTTTAGTCCCTTATAAAAATCCCCATCTTTAAATTGGTGTCATGATAGTGTGGGATTATTATAACAAGTTCATGTATATTACAAATAAGTTAATAATTTGACACCATATGATAACATTCATTTACTCATATCCAACTATTGCAAATATTTGAACAACATGTTTATGATATTTACATGACACTATAGTTTATATTAAGGTCGCAAACAAATTATCCCAAGGCATGCTCAAATGTACACAGTGTTGCTCTATGTGGTAGGCTCAAATACACACACATTGGAAATGTGGACGGCTCAAATATAATTAGGGATGGATACATGGAATGCTTAAATTCATATACGGTAGTGTTGTGATAAGGTGAATTACACACAAGTTGAATCTCATAGTAGGCTCTTGATTGTTATAGTGGATTATGGTAGGCTTGATTGCCAAAATTATATTACATCCCAAATTTTAATCATTTACATTTAACATTGGGGGCCTACAAGTGGTAAATTATATGTTTCATATTTTAATTTAGTTTATTTTATTTAAAAAAAAATTTATAAACATCTTGACTAAGCATTTATACACACTTTTGCATGTCGAATGCATGTTCACATATATGAAAAAGATAAGTAGCAAGCACAAACATTTCAATCTCATGTATACCTTGTCCTTTTGTGATGTTTGCATTTAAAGTTCTTTTTAAATTTTAATTCAACAATTTTCAACAACTAAATTAAAATGGGGGAAGAACAAACACCCTAAATTTGGTCCAAGGAAATTTGGCAATAATCATTTAGAATTTATCTCATCCCAAATGTCCAATTTTTTTATTGCTCACTTAATAGATTTTAATATTGAATTTTAAATTTTAATAAATGTAAGAATGTATATTGAATTTTAATAAACAAGTTCCCAAAATATGGATTAAATTTTTCTCCATAGATTGAATATATAAACAAAATTACAAGTGAATTGTATAAAAAGCGAGTGGATGATACACTTTTAGAGTGCATTGATATAAATTCGAGAAATTTAAATAAATTCAAACTCACAAATTCAACAAGAAGCAGAAACTAAAAACATTATGCAATGAGACCCATACCCAACTAGACAGTATGCAATTTTAAACAAAAAACTTAAGAATAAGATTTGGTGAGGAAGATGAAAGCTTATTTTTAGGCACATCAGGCGGTTCTGGCTTGTAAGTCTCATCCAAGCACCTGTTTGATGAAGTCACTCTCATGAGAATTCGTTTCAATCTCCTTGGATAGGTAGTTTGTTACTGTCCCAACTAAGCATCTCATCTTTTTTTTAAACCACTTCCCGTGGAATAGATTGGTTTGCTTCGCCTCATTATCTCCATAAACCACCCTCGACTTGACAGACAAA
This sequence comes from Taxus chinensis, assembly GCA_019776745.2. Classification (NCBI taxonomy): domain Eukaryota; kingdom Viridiplantae; phylum Streptophyta; class Pinopsida; order Cupressales; family Taxaceae; genus Taxus; species Taxus chinensis. The sequence goes on from CM034155.1 coordinate 555,744,227, forward strand.
CAAAACAACAAATCCATTTTTGGAGTTCCGAAGATTCCCGGGGTGATTCCCTGCATCCAGGTCTTATTTTGCTAATACCCCGTCTTCTTCCTCTCCTATTTCTGGCTCCGATGGGCTCCGCTACTGGCCAGTCTGGCTTCAAAAAAAAATCTTGCTACCCTTGATGCCCTTTGCTGCTGCCATTCCTTGGCACAGTGCTAGTGCTCCACCACCCCCTTGCCAGCTCACATGTTTCTCCTTCTATTCCTCCTACTCTCTCTTGTTGCCCCCCACAATCGCCCTCTACCTCTAAGCGTCACTCCCTAGGGGCTTCTGGAGACTCAACCTTGAGACTCTTGGCACAGGGAAGATCCCTCTTGATCTTGACATTGCATGTGCCTGCTTGAACATAATAAGTGCCAGTCCCCGGGAAGCAGCAGATGATACCCTTCCAAGAGACTGGAGGCCTTAGAGGCTGATATAAATATGCTGAGAATGAGTGTCAAACCTAGTAAGCAAAAAGGTAGAAAAGCATGGAGGGGGAAGGGAGCATTGACCATGTCCAATTGAAGCATATATAAAAAGTTGCCTCCTTTGACTCCCTCCCTCCTTGGAAGGCTAAGACAATAGGCATGATTACACATTGCCCCCTTTAGGCTATTGAGGATCACCCATCGTGGGGGCATGCCAAAGTGTTCCAACCTCAGCGGTTGTCCCGGCTGCACTTTGGGGCAATTAAAAGAGAGCAAAAGAACCGATCGAGGAGCTCGAAGACGGATGCGGGCCCACTGACCGCTTTGGGTATGTTTCATGCTGGAAAAAAGTCAAGAAGATCAGTGTTGATGCACGCACCAAGAATAGTCCTGCATGCTTCTACTGCTCACGTTTTATTATTCTTTACTATTCTTTGCTGTCGGTTTACTGTTTTTTTGGCGTTGTTTTGGCTGTTAAAGTCTCGCTTGTGTATCTGTTTCTGGGCTAACGTGAAGTTCATGTATTTACCGTGGATCTTGGTTAGTCCTGCGATGTTCTCACTCTTATTCCGGCTAAAAGGCCTTTTTTTGTACTCAGGGTATAGTCCCTTCAAAAACTTTTGCCATTATTAAAAAAAAACATAGCCAGTGGCATAGGAGAATCATCTTAACCTCCCATAGTGGAGGAGGATGAACACTTAGCTTACCTTCGACACAAAATAATAAAATGTATAAAATAAAAAAACACAGACAACCAGATCTGTAATGAGAAACTAGATATAAGAAAAAGAAACAAGAAGGATCTGAGATCAATCACAAACATATTTTATTGCTCTAATAGATTGATATAGTTCATTACAGAATAGACCAAAGGTAGAAACGTATGACAATTTTAATGGAAGGTCTTGAACCTCACAGATCCTTTTGCTAGAAAGAGAAGGGAGCCTAGAAAACTAAGAATATCCAACCCTTTATAATGAATCCTGTCCCTGTATTTATAGAATCAATCTGAGAGAAGAAAAAGGGAGAGAGAAGCGAGAAAATTCAGGTCAAAGCTCAACCACCATTGTTAATGTTTTCTGCTGAAATCTTCTCCTTGAATCCGTCTTTATTGCATCGATCTCCTGAAATGTTTTGTGCCTTGAAGGAAGAGGAAACGATGGAAATAGATCGAATCCAATCTGGTTGTTGAGACTGATGATCCTACATTGAAAGCTCAAAGATGTTTCTCTATTTTTCTTCCACCTACCCTCTCAAAAATTAAATTTTCAGACTCCCATGGCATAGACGAGGTTGAGATATTTCCAGCGATATGAGATTCGCAATCTCTCGAGCCCTGAGTCGAAAAATATGCCCTTTTGAAGTTTTGCATCGATTCTGTACAAATAGGCAAGAAAACAACTTGAAAATGGGTCCCTCTTTTGATTGGGATATGTGGCAGTCAGATTGGGATAAAAATTTGGGTCCACAGCCCACAATCTACCTTTTGGCCCATTACGCAGAAAACACAAAACTCAAAAACTTCTGCAGCCCCGAAACTCTGTCTGGACACGTGGCTCCTGACGCTTGCTCGGGAATCTCTTTTCCATTTTCCCCTTGAAACAACATACTTACGACACTTGGCAACTTTTTTCCGTCCTGTTAATGCTTTTACCATTCAACTAACACTGCCCCCTTTGAGGACATGTGGAGGCACTGCACATGTTTGCAAATCCAACCCAAAGTTTTCCTCGTGCTTGTTGCGCCTTGGGACCAAATCTTAGGGATGCGCCACACTGACATTTGGCACTGTCCACTTGCACTTCTATACTTAACCAATTTCAAAGCCCACCTTTTGACCATGTTTGACCCTTGGCTACATGAAATCCTGGCACAAGTTTGGACTTCTCCTTTTGGATTGACCCTTGAAATGTCGCCGTTAAGGCACATGGCCCCTTTCCACTTCTTCTTCCATACTTAGTCATTTTTTTCCCTTTTCCTAAACCAATTCGAGCCCGAGGACTTCGAATCTTCACATTTCTTCCTTCTTCTGGATTCTTTTTAGCATTGATCCCTATTGTCTGACCCTACTATTTTATAGTTCTACCTGCCTGTAACTTGGAGGATGGATTTAAGATGTAGAAATGGCCTGACAGAGTCGTTTTCTTTCTGTACAGGGTCCTTTGATCTTTCTTGGCCTCCGCCACTCCATTGCTGAATCTTCTTGTAACCAATTTTGTACGATCTAGATGAGTTTTCTTGGGTTCCTTCCAGCAAGGTCATGATTTGATCCAATATTTCACCCAGGGGTGAAATATGGATAACAATTTCCATAGTGTGTCATCTTACTACTCTATGAATTTTTGTGTTATGTACTATGCTTTCTTGTAATATTGACTTAGTTGAATATTATGTAAACTTGTGCATTACATTCTATGATTTAATTTTTTATATTGATCAATTTGGATTCTCTATGCACTTTTTTAATTACACACTCTAATTATTGTGTGATATTTCTTGATTGGAATGCTATGTACACTTGTGTGGTTTTAGGTTTGACTACTATGTGATGATTTCACTTTTGATTTCTATATGAACTTGTATAAATTTTGATACTTAATATTCTAATTCATATGTGTGCTTTTATGTTATATGTTATGTTTTATCCATATAATTGTATATTATACATTTTCTTTACCTTGTACACTTGTACTCTATGTTGTGTTTTATCTATGCACTTGTATTCTTTAGGATCTATTTTCTCTTTTCACTTGTATTATCGATGTTGTATTTTCTGATATTATTTTTGTCAACACATGATATTTCATTACTTGATTATGCTATGGTTATTCTCATCGGGTAACTATAACCCCTCATAATTTCTAGACACATTAGTTTTTATATGTCTAGATGTGAACGAATATCCTACAAAATGTTACTTTATATATATTCTGACAAGGAAAAACATGCTATGGAATATTGACATGCTATGGAATATTGCCCATGTCACTTGAGTTAATGCCATTAGATAAAAATTATCTATGTAATATGTTTCTTATGACATAAATTGATATGAAACACATTGTTTAAGGAGCACATTATTTATATCACATGGATTATTAACTACTTCCTAGCACACACTCAGGGAAAATTTTAGTGGCGAATATTCATAATATTGTGAATATTCCATTTTTTAAAATTTTGAAAAGGTGAATTTTCTGGCGTGGGTCAGTGACCTGTTCGCCTAAAAATTACACTTTAATTTTCTTAGGAGTTGGCATCACCTACCCTTGAAAAATATCCCCTATATAATCCTATATTATTCACCAGGTAGAACACTTCTACTTCACATTTGTCAGCAATATGATATATCCCATATTACAGACACGCAACAAGGGGGTAAGTTATTGACGCGTGATAAGGAGGGTTTGAAGACATTTTACAATGGGGTTATTTGTTGACGTGTGACACTAAGGAATAGTTAATGTGTAATAAGGAGGTACTAAAAATATTGACGCACATTAGATGCATGACAAAGAGTTTGTCTATGAGCGACATGGATATTTTTTTGATGCGCAAGAAGAAGGCGGACGCTACAGATGCGCGATAAGAGATTTGCTGTAACGTGACAATAAATAACCCTCATTGACGCACGTCAACAGACCTCATTGACACGCGTCAACAACCTTGTTGACGTGCGTCAATGAGGTTTGTTGACGTGCGTCAATGAGGTTTGTTGACTCACGTCAACAACCTTGTTGACGTGCATCAATGAGGGTTATTTATTGACGTGTGACAATAACAGATAGTTGACGCATGACAAGGAGGTATAAAAAATATTGACGCATAGCAGACACACGAGAAAGAGTTTCTTGATGTGTGACATGGAGATCTTTTTGATGAGAAAGCAGAGGTTGGAGGTTGTAGACCCGCGATAGTAGATTTTACTATCGACAACCTCCTCATTGACGCGCGTCAACAGACCTCTTTGACGCGCGTCAACAGAGTTGTTGACACATGTCAATGAGGTCTGTTGACATGTGTCAATGCATTTTTTTTTACGCGTGACAATAAAATCTCCCATCGCGCGTCTACAACCTTCTGTCACACCACTTGATAATCAAGCAAAAGAAATTCCACACAAAAAATTCCATACAACCCCTAAAAAATTCACCTTCCCTGCAAAACTGGTTCCGGGGATATTCGCCAGGTATTTTGCACCTCTTATTTCCAAGAGGTCTCTTAAAATGAACCCTGGCACACATTTCTTGATTGCATCTCTATATCTAGGACCAATGGTTGATTGACAATAATATTCTTACTTTTTCACATTGCATCTTACATTTTAGCTTCTAGCACATTCACACTTAGGTCATTAGTTATTTCACATTTCTTAGGGAACTAATGTTGTTATAGTTTTTCTCTATTCCCATCTATCATTTCACTTTACAATTATATCATTTTTGTTTACACATTACTAATGGAACTTTGGTTGTCAAATTGTGGTTCTATGCCCATTGGTTGTTGCAATTCATGATTACATAGATTTTTACTACAATATAATCATGACCATTTCCTGTTACACTTTCATTATTGTATCATTTCATCTTGCATACAAAACTTTATATTTCTACTTATCACATGTTTGATTTTACACACATAAGATAACAAGTAAGACTACTAACATTGTCAAGTTTGTCATGTCTTTTCATATATATGTATTTATGATCGGTGTGTCTTATCCTATTGTATGATGTCATGTCATATCTCTTTATGGATCTGTTAGACATTGAGTCATGTGTTGTTGTCATACTACTATTCTTATAACTACTATGATATTTTGTTGAACTAAAAGAACATTCTCATGACTTATTTGACTATTTTGATGATACATAACACTCATGCTGAAATGTTTATATGTTAATGTTAGTTGACAATATATGGTTTCTAATATTGATGTTATTTCCCATACTCTTGATACGGCCAACACTTTATTTTTCGAGCTTTTTAGTCCCTTATAAAAGTCCCCATCTTAAATTGGTGTCAGATGGTGGGATTATTCTAACAAGTTCATGTATATTACAAATAAATTTCATAATTTGACACCATATGATAACATTCATTTACTCATATCCAAATTATTGCAAATATTTGAACAACTTGTTTATGAAATTTACATGACACTATAGTTTATATAAAGGTCACAAACAAATTAGCCCCAAGGCATGCTCAAATGTACACATGTTATCTATGTGGTAGGCTCAAATACACACACATTGGCTATGTGGAAGGCTCAAATATAATTAATATGGATACATGGAATGCTTAAATTCATATATGGTAGTGTTGTGATAAGGTGAATTACACACAAGTTGAATCTCATAACAGGCTCTTGATTGTTATAGTGGATTATGGTAGGCTTGATTGCCAAAATTATATTACATCCCAAATTTTAATCATTTACATTTAACATCGGGGGCCTACAAGTGTAAATTATATGTTTCATGATTTTAATTTAGTTTATGTTATTTAAAAAAAAATTATAAACATCTTGACTAAGCATTTATACACACTTTTGCATGTCGAATGCATGTTCACATATATGAAAAAAGAAGTAGCGACCACAAACATTTCAATCTCATGTATACCTTGTCCTTTTGTGATGTTTGCATTTAAAGTTCTTTTTAAATTTTAATTCAGCAATTTTCAACTACTAAATTAAAATGGGGGAAAACATAGCACCCTAAATTTGGACCAAGGAAATTTGGCAATAATCATTTAGAATTTATCTCATCCCAAATGTCCAATTTTTTACTGCACTTAATGGATTTTAATATTGAATTTTAAATAATAAATTTAAAGGAATTTAATATTGAATTTTAATAAACAAGTTCCCAAAATATGGATTAAATTTTTTTCTCCATAGATTGAGTATATAAACAAAAATTACAAGTTAATTGTATAAAAAGTGAGTGGACGAATCACACTTTGAGAGTGACATTGATATAATCGAGAAATTTAAATTCAAACTCAACAAATTAAACAAGAAGCAAGAAACTAAAAAACATTATGCAATGAGAACCATAACCAACATAGATAGTGGCAGAGGAGAATCATCCCCGCCTCCCATAAGTGGAGGAGGATAAAGCTCCAAATAAAAATAAAAATTGCATTGGGATTTCATTTTTACGGGTTTATAATGTACAATAATGATGTAAAATCTTGTTTGTAAGACTCAAAAATAATTTATTTCGTTTTGAATGTTCAAAATGAGTAGGCCCAAGTTCTCTTTGAAAACTTGGGTTTTTTATTGACAAGAATAGCTCTTCAAACTAGTTTGCTTTCTCCCTTGTGAATAACAAAATTGGTAGATTTTATGCAATTGACTCATGTGGCAGTTGTTAGATTCAAACTTTGCATCATGAATTAGTTATTATTTTTTACGGTGAACACTTACCAAAATTAAATATATCTCGAGGAAGAAACAAAAAACACATCACACATATAAGTCCCTTCAAATTCTTACTCTAATATTTGAGATATTTTATTAATAGGCCATATATTCCTACAACCCCTTCTAAAATAGAGTTTGTTCTTCCATATTGAAATCTATTTTTTTGTATTAAAAAATCATTTTACACTTTATCTTTAATTTTCCGGAGGCGTTTACTTTGAAGAAGGCATTGCTGGAAAGTGTCAAATTCCAGTGGCTTAACTTTACAGGTTGCCGGATTTTAGATATTTTTGTAAGTCATAGATATTTACTATTCTTTGACTCCACATCCTTTAAATGACATTTTAGACTAGGCAATAACCATTCTTTGGTGCCCTTGCTTTTGGGAGTGGCTGGCCTGAGAACATCATGAGTGACCGCAGTGTTAACTCATGGTTCTATTTTTTATTTTACTTTACTGGCAGCCATAGCTGGCCGACAGAAGAACCGACTCTCTACACCTTTCCCTTCTTTATCTTTACATTGGAATTGTTCTTTGAGTAAAATTATACACATAAAATTGAAGCCCTCTCTGGCGTAACTTGCAACTCATTTGCAATTGCTAGTTAGTATACCCCTTTTGAAAGTGCACTCCCTCCATTAAGGTTTGAAGTATTAAAAGACTTTTTTTTAGTTGCGACAATTTTTTTCAAGAAGGCGTTTGACATTTAAAGATTGTCGTTTCCTCAAAGTACAAATTTAAAAGTCCAAAGATAGTAATTGACGGATCAAGGCTTAAATATGCCCCAACTCTGTTATTACGTAAGGGCGTACAATATCAGAAGGACTTTGGTGGTAGTCGATAACATCTTGCCTCTTGAATTGATATACAAAATATATTTTCACCATCATTGTTTTGTTATTTATATTCCTTGTATTCGCATTGTCGAATAAGTTAAGATCTACCTATATTCTGTTATTGTTTCGATTTCAGAATATTATTTCAACAGTGATTTTTTGATGGAGGAAGTGAAATTTCTGAGCTTTTGGCAGAGCCTTTTTGGAATGCGCGTTTAGATTGGATTGGAAGAGAAAGGCGTCAAATAATAGTACCAAGAATAAAATGTTAGGGTCAACAAGAGCGACTTGCTGTTGAGAATGAATCAACTAGTGTACAAGAAAATACCACCTGTATATTTTCCATTGATTTTTGGTAAATAGAATCATTTAACTACATGATTTGTGGTAAATAGAATCATTTAACTATACGATTGTTTCGGTCTCAAAAATATACATTCAACAAAACAAAGAACCAAAACTACATAGCCAAGATATTACTGTTTTTTAATTGACTTCTACAAGAAAAAAGAAGCAAAATTATTGACATTCCAATAGAAGTTGAATTTATGAATGAATTGTCACATGACATTCCAATAAAATTCAAATTTATGAGTGACAGTGAAATAAACATTAGATTCAATGTCAAGAATAAAAATGAACAATGTACTGCATTACACCCTTGCCTGTCATTGTAGAATGCCTCTCGGTGTTAAAATTGCTCATCATTGTGTCTCAATCCTATGTTGTTCAAAGTTGAGATAAATGATTCAATGGAAAAGTAAGAGCTTGACATCCAATATTAGTAAAAAAAATCATCATGTATGCCAATGCTATGCAATCTCACTCATCGAGCTCCTTCGGATCAAACTACACACTTGAGCAATCACAACAATCAATGTTGGTCCTTTTCCTGACCATCGTAGTCATCTTTATTTTGGTTGTCACGTTTCTTTGTGTTAACTCTTTTTCGGGCCATGTTTAAACCCTACATGGTTGAAGTTTAAAAAATTTAGATTTATATATGACTTCTGACTTATTTTCTTCATGAATTTTATGGTAGAATTGGCATGAAATCAACATCTTCAATCTACCATAAGTACATCAAATTTCAAACTAAGAAAATTCTTTTAGAATTGGGTATTATATGCTACACTCGAATGGTGTTATTACTAACAATCCCTTCTAATTGTAAAATAGAGAAATTTGCACTCAACAACGTAAGAAATTGTATGGAGTTTCAGTCTAAAACATTTTATCTCTACATTAAATCTAACTATCACCCATATGACCAATTATTGAATGGGATATTTTATCAATGCTTATTTGTGCATCACTTGTTTTCTTGCAATTAATAGATATTAAAATTTAAAAGGGGGGCTACAAAGTACTACAAAAACGCAAGCATTGCGGATGGGTTTCAACCCTTGAACCTAATGGATTTCTACTTGTGTCCTTTTTTGATGTATTTCATACAAATTAGGGTTGATTTTGATATTCCTATACTTTTCATCATGCATATTTATAGGAAGCACTCTAACTTGACAAGGGGAGGATTACAAAGATGGTTAAGATGAAGGAAATTCTACTCAAAACTTGTGGCAAACCAAATAGTTCAACATCCTTGTCTATGACACCCATTCATTGTCCATTGACATACCACATTTCTTAGAGATAAAACCTTATCCATCTCCACTCAAATGGCCTCCCACACATATTCACAAAGAATCTAGTAAGTAAATCTTCCTAGTACAACTTCAAAAATAATCGAGGCATACATGGTGCAACCATATTCACTAAATTCAATCCACCTCATTAACGTTGTTAAATCATGGTTGTATTTCAAACATGGAGCCACTAACAAATGAAAAAAAAAACAACTTCATCAATTGTTCATTCCTATCACAACTACTCTGAAATTCTTGCAAGTGATTCCCCCACATATATAAGCATTATGCTTGATGGAACTCATATTGTAAAAACCATATCACAATATAAACATCAACCTAGGAAGCATCCCTCTTGATATTATTGCAAATTGGGAGAACACAAGGACCTCCTACTAAACTTGGCATGTTGAATGCAAACCCCTTGATGGTGGCCATATATCTAAATAAAATACTTCAAGTGATCAAGAACTCAATGAAGACCCCTTACAAGTTGAAAAATGATAGGATTTTTCCCAACTCAACCCTAAATGTGGATCTCTACTAAATCTACATCTTGTTAGGGCATTGGGATTTCGACATCCTCCACAACCAGACCACTACTATTGTTCCAAGTTCCTTGTAAGAATTTCCCTCTACTTTTGTATCCCTTAATCAAGCAAGCCCTATTTTCCCTTAGATAAATCCTTTCACCTTACACTCATGTCGCCCTTGTTAATAGAACATCAACTTTCCCTCAACATTATTCTTCGCCATTATAATCGCCAAGATAAACATCCTCTTTTGAATATGGTCTTTCAAGGAACTGCAGGTATAGGGAATTCATTCCTCATTAAGAGGATACAAATAACATTGTCTTCAACTTCAATTTAGACATTCTCTCCACTGTTATTTCTCACTCCAACAGGTGTTGTGGATTTCACCTTTTTTGGGTCCACTATTCATACATGTGTGTTTATACCTAATGAAACCACTTGTGAGGTAAGTAATCTCATGTTTCCAATAGTCATTAAAACACATAAGGTACATTTTGATTAATGAAATGAGCTTCATAGGACCAAATTTTATGTCCCTTATTGATTTGTGCCTAAGGGAGGGTTTACCCAAAAATAAGAATGAAGCATTCGATGGGTGCTCCATCATTCTCATTGGAGACTTGGTCAACGACATACCCATGTATGCAGGAACTTCTTACGGCTCAACACATTCGTGAAGCTTCTCTGTATTGATGAACCTCCACATAATTTTTAGCCAGCAAGGACAAAACCTCTTCACGAGTCAAGTTTCACAACCTCCTGCTCAACATATGTAATGTAGATAGATGTAGATACAAATCTTGAGGACTAAGAAATTTTAATTTCCAAGAACAGGTGCTTCTTTGCCTCTACCAAAAAAACATTCCATTCCTCCACCCATTTGTTTGCAGCAAATACTTTTTTTGACCTATACAATATGCAAATGTTACAACCTTTACATGTTCCCATTGCACGTATAAATGCAAAGAACATTAGATGTAATAGAACATGCCACATTGATGATTACTAGTTATAAAATAAATTCCTTTTTTATATCATCCAAAAATTTATTGCTAACTACCAATCTTTGAGTCGAAGTTGGCCTCATTTATGGTGCAATTGGAATTTTACATTCAATTTTCTATGTCATCGGGTCAAAAACACCGTTACAACCATCATTTGTGATTATCGAACTTTAGCAAATACATTGGCCCATCATGGGATGCCCACAATCCTCATCATGTACCAATTTGCTCTGTTTCTCATGGTAATCACAATCAACTTCCCCTCAAAATGACATGGGCAAAAAACAATTGAAAAATCTCAAGGATTGACACTGGAGAAAGCTACAATCAATATAGGAAACAAAGACTCGGCAAGGGCTTACTTTCACAACAACTACGATGTTGTCTCTCAATGAATTGTGCATACACCACATTCTCTTATGCAAAGGATACAATATAATGAAAAAGTGTGCCTACATTCATATACAGAAAAAGGAAGAGCAAAGACTAAAATATCGTCACTACAACTACATCCATAACTATTACTAAATTTGGCTCTAATGTTATGTCTTTCAAATAGTACAATTGTAGTAATTGCCTATATGATGTACTTCATAACTATATTGCTTCCTTTTATAAAAATGTGACACTCCTACAACTTCACAGAGGTTCTCCATGCAACCTTCAATACTTTACAATACTCATTTCTTCAAATCTGCATCCTAAATCAACAATTCAAAATTGAATATTTATGTCTACAATTCAACCATTCAACCATACTTTACTGAAAAAAAATAAACTTCAAATATTTCACAATCATCTGAATGCAATGTTGTTTCAACAAAATCTACATTTCCTACATCAACATGAAGCGATTGCTAGTTATCTTCTTTCAAAAACCACAACATCCTAACATATAGGTATGTCTTAAATTTTAAACATACATTTTCCGGTCAACAATGGCGGTCATATTTTAAAAGGTGCCTATTGTAACGTCTAAATCAACTTGCATGCATGATGCAGCTATACTATATTCGCGTACCATGTCCCACATTTTTTTTTAATCTACTTACTGGTCAGTTAACTTACGTAAGGGCCTACGACATTATGAGGCACTGAAACTAGTGAATGCGTCTCGATGTTTCTTTGAAAAAACTAGTGAATGGTCCACACTTGCCGACTCTATTTTGTTATATACATTCCCTGCACTCCTTACCATTCTCAAATAAGTAACAATCAATAATACATCTATACTGTGTAACTGTTTGCTCGATTTCAGATGGAGGAAGTGAAAGTGCTGAGCTTTTGGCCGAGTCCCTTCGGTGTGCGCGTTCAGATTGGATTGGAAGAGAAAGGTGTCAAATACGAATACCAAGAAGAAAATGTTAGGGTGAACAAGAGTGACCTGCTGTTGCGAATGAATCCAGTGTACAAGAAAATACCTGTTCTTATTCACAACGGGAAGCCCATCTGCGAGTCTCTTATAATTCTTCAATACATCGACGAGGCCTGGCCAGCTTCCAAGCAATTTCTGCCCTCCGACCCATATGACCGTGCGCTTGCCCGATTCTGGGCCGACTTCGTAGACAAGAAGGTAAGAAGTAATATAACCCTGAAGGACAGCAGTCCAATGCTTTTTCTTGTTTGAGAGATTTTTATGAACCCAATCGCCCTACTGGTTTGCAGATCAACGACGCAGGATCTCGTATAAGGAGATTGAAAGGGGAGGCTGTGGAAGATGCTAAGCGCGACTTCATGGAGAATCTGGATTATTTAGAAGGGGCGCTGAAGCAGCTGTCGAAGGGAGGGCCTTATTTCGGTGGAGAGGAGTTTGGGTTCCTGGATATTGCCTTCATACCTTTTGCGTCCTGGTTCCTCACCTATGAAACTATTGGGAATTTTAAGCTGCCGTTCCAGACTCGATATCCGCTGCTCCATGCGTGGGTTAAAAAATGTATGGAGAGGGAGAGCGTTAACAAAGTTCTTCCCACTCCCGAGCGGGTTTTGGAGTTTGTCTTAGAACTAAGGAAGTAAGTTGTGGTTGAGTAAAAAATATTATTGTGTATTTTCAAAGCTTGGCATACATCTACTTTGTATCGTTTCATTTCACTACTTGATTGGCTGAAAATAAAAATAGAAACTCACAATAATAAAGTGTGTTGTAAAGGTTCGAGGTCCCTTTCAAAACCTCCTTTTTGTTTAATTTAAAAAAACTAAGGTGTTATATGTATCTTAATTTGTAGTGTTTCAATTTACTATATTACTAGTAATCGTACGAGAATTGTGCATGTTAATGCCGAAGGGGTAGTCTAAGATGAGGTTGATTTTGAGGGAGCAAAGCATAAAAGGAGGAAAATGGGTGTAGAATAGGGGATTGGATTTTAGAACTTGGAGTTTCTTAAGTTGCGTTTTATAGAGGCAAAGAAATTTTTCCCTCTTGCTCACATGCCAAGGAAATGTAGAAAGGGTGTTGGAGGTTCTTGACTTGTTGAACATTGCTGATTTTTGTGTCAAGTTGTGTGGTGGTGTATTGGATAGAGTTTGATAAAAGATATGCCCTGAGAATTTGTCGCTTTTTGAGGGGCTTCTAAGTTACATATTAGCAAACCTTGCCATATTTGAAAGTAATCCTCAAAAGGAATATGAAGAGATTGTAAACCGTGTTCAAAGGCACAATAAATGTACTAAATAGACATGTTTGAGGAGAAAAGTGAACTCTCTAAAATGTTGTTGCAATGCCCCTTGGGAATTACAATCTCATTCTTCAACGTTTCTAGAAAATGATGGTAAAAATTACCTTCCCTTGTGTAATGATGAACACTTGAACATTCACCACCCATATATGATTTCTATTAGAGAGCTATGTTGATTACCAACTAAGAGTATAAAATAAGGCACGCTTAGCTTTGGTTTCTCATCCGTCGAAATTTGAAATTTCTGTGACCTCTGGTGTCTGCTCGGATGCCAGACCCCTCTGGTCCAGATCTGGCATCCCGCACTGCTAATTATAGTGGACTGTCATCTCAGTCTCCTAACGAGGCATGGAAAAAAGTGGTGGTAGGGTCCACCTCTACTCCCCATTCGGAGAAGCTGTCACCTGTCTTTCTTGAAGGGAATCTTTCTCTACAAATCCCCTCACACATCACTTTTACGGTTGCTGCTTCTAGAGATTTGTCTCTGGTCAGAAAACTGATGGGCCCTAGACCCCCTCTGGAAGACATTAAAAAATGGGCGCACATGAAATGGACCCCTTGTGGTGCTCTGGAGATTGCTGCCATGCCAAATGGATTTATACTCTTTTCTTTCAGTTTCAAAGAAGACTTCACATGGGCTCTACTTGGTGGCCTGTGGTTCTTTGGCAGACGGGGCTTCTACATATGAAAATGGACTCATGGTTTTAATCCGCTAATCGAAACCATGATGCATGCTCCAATCTGGGTGCGACTACTAGGCCTTCCACAAGCGTGCTCCATATGTAAGAGCATTGGACATAGGGATTTTTGCTTGTCCCTCTAAGCCTCAATCCAAATCAAACAACCTTGAAGTTACCCCTAAGAAGAAAGGGAAATATGCTCCAAAAGGGGTCCCAGAAGCAGCCCTAGTGATACCTACCTCTAACCCCTTTTCTCTTCTTGAAGAGGGCAAAATTATTCTCAAGGAACCCATTGAAGATTCTCTAGCTCCACAGATCCTTTCTCCCCCTGTAGTGTCTCCCTTGGATGCTCCCCAGGATTTCTCTCTTCTTTCACCTTCTGATGTGATTCCCAATCTAATCTCTCAAGCTTCCCTGCTTCCTCCCTCTTCTGTGGTTATCCCTATGTTATCTTCCTTCACTTCTTTCCCTTTGGATTCTCCGCCTTCCCCCATTGATGTGGGACTCCTCACCTCTTCCTCCTTGCCACCACCTTCCTCTGTCCCTATCGATTCTTCCTCCCCTTTCCTGCCTACTCTTTTTCCCATTGATTCACAACTTTCCCCCTCTCCTCCTACCTCTGATGATAACAATAAAATTGGGATGACCAGAAGTAGCAGTAAGAAACCTGATATATGAATTGAGAAAACCCGCAAGAGAACCCTTGGGAATGTCAAGCTACAACAAGAATCAACTAAATGTGGCGCAAGGGACTCAAAGTACCATCCCCATGGTGGTGGGGAGCAAGCCCAAATCCAAAAGATGAAAATTATCTCTTGGAATATCATAGGTCTCAACTCTTTACAAAAGAAGAGGGTCCCCAAGGATATTAGATTAAATCATTCTCCTGAGATAATTATGCTACATGAAACTAAACTAAAAAATGAAGAAAACCTTTCTAATATCTGGTCAAATTCCTCTCTTGTGGCCTAAAATTTGTCTGGTAACTCCGAGGGTTTGTGCACTCTCTGGAATCCCAAAGTACTAAAAGGTAACTGCCTTATGAAACATTCAAATTTCTTCAGCATAGTCTTCCAAGAAGTTGAATCTGATGCTTACTGCATCAACATTAACATTTATGCTCCAAATTTGGAGTCAAAATGAGAAAAAATCTTGCAAGACATCTCAAGTTTCAAAAGGAGCTGTGGCAATCTTCCATTTATAATCGTGGGAGATCTCAACAGTGCTCTCTTCCCCTCTAAAAAATAGGGTGTTGCTCCTGCTAGCCCATCCAACATGGAAGCACTAGATGAATTCTTACGAAGAGAGGAGCTCTTTGATATGGACTTGCACGGGGATTCCTTCACTTTGTCTAACCGCAAAATTGGTAGGAATCATATTCAAAGTAGGCTTGAATGGGTGATGGGATCTATGGATTGGATCTTACTCTACCCAGACTTCTATCTTAGTGCTTTAGCTAAAGTGGTATCTGATCACAACCCTCTGCTTCTCTATGCCAACACAAAACTCAAATCCAAAAACCCGCCTATTAGATTTGAGATGGCTTGGCTCGAAAATAACCAGTTAGATATTCTAATTAAGAGTTGGTGGGATATTAATCTATATGGCACTAAAATGTATAAGTTCTCCAGCAAACTTAAGGAAATCAAAAAATAACTTAAACTCAGGAAAGTTAAGGTTTTTGGTAGCATCAAGCTCCACAAGCAGAAGCTGACTCAGAAAATTGCAAGCATATCTAAAGAAATTAAGAAAGAAGGTAGAACGAACCAACTTCATAAATAGGAAATTACTCTTCTAAGCGACTACTACCACAATACATTGAAAGAAGAGGAATCCTATTGGAGGAAAAGATCAAGAACCCTATTGCTCGAATAGGGAGATGGAAACACAAAATTCTTCCATATCACAGCTTCCAAACACAAAAGTAGAGATAAAATCAGAGAGATGATGACTTTTGAAGGTAATCACTTATCTAATGAATTAGATTTTTCTAATGAGCTGGTTTCCTTTTATTCTAACCTCCTGTAGGAAGAGGCTCCGCCAAATGAAAATACCATGAACAAGATGCTGCAACACATACCAAAAGTGGTCTCTGACGAAACGAATGAGAATTTAACGAAACACTTCTCTATGGAGGTAATCCACAAGGATTTTTCACAATGAAAGGTGATAATGCTCCTGATCCTGATGGGTTCCCTGCTACCATCTTTCAATTTTTTTGGGAAATCATCAAGCAAGGCCTTTACGAAGCAGTGAATGAATTCCAGCACAACAACTATCTTTTGAAAGATTAGAATACTACTTTCGTTTCTCTGGCACCTAAATCTCTTGGGTCCATATCAGGTGCTAACTTTCGGCCCATAAGTCTATGCAACACTTCCTACAAAATCATCACCAAGATGTTGGCTACTAGATTAAAACTATTAGTAAGTTGTCTCATCTCTAAACAACAAAATTGTTTCATTAGTGGACGGCTTATTCAAGGAGGTATAATTACAATCCATGAAGCCATTCATTAAGCTCAACATGTAAAGTCAGCTAGTTTGATTCTTAAATTAGACATGTAAAAAGTTGTCGATAGAGTCAGCTTGATTTTTCTTTCTCGTGTGTTACATTGCTTTAGGTTTGACAACAAATAGTGCAGCTGGATCTTCTCATGTATCTCTACTCCTTGTTTCTCCGTCCTCTTAAATGGGATCCCGAATGACTTCTTCAAGAATAATAGAGGAATAAGACAAGGGGACCCCTTGTCACCCTTCCTCTTTTTGTTAATGGCTGACACTCTCAACAAAGCCTTAGAGGCGGCCAAACAAGCGGCTACTATTTCAGGCATCAAAATCACTACTCGCTCCCCTGCTGCTACTCATAGTCAATTTGCGGACGACACTCTTCTATTAAATGTTGCATCTATAGTTGAAGCTAGAGCTCTAAAAGAAATCCTGGAATGTTATCAAATTGCCTCTTAGCAATTGATTAATTTTACCAAAAGTAGCATAACCTTCATAAACACTCCACCAAAAACTCAAAGAAGGATAACAGATATCTTTGGTTGCAGCATTGTGGATTTGCCTTCCTCCTATCTTGGCATTCTTCTTTTCAAGGGAAAGAAAATAAAAAAGTCCATGGAACCCTATCATGGAAAGATACCATAAGAATCTTATAGCATGGAAATGAGCTCTTCTTAGTCAAGCTGGAAAGCTCCAATTGATGAAAGCTACGCTTCAAAGTCTTCCTATATATTTCTTGTCACTACTCAAAATGCCCTCTTCTATTGTTAATGTTATTGAGAAAATACAAAAAAGATACATATGGTCAGGCTCAGAGGATAGGAAGAGGATTCACTTAGTTTCTTGGAATTATGTTTGTAATCTGAACAAATTGGGAGGTTTGGGGTTTAGATGCATTGCTGACATGAATGAAGCGTTGCTTACTAAGATTGGATGGGAAGTGGCTACTGCTAATTTGGCTAACTGGGTTCAAATCTTATGATCCAAATATTTGTCACAGTTTGCTAACTTCCTTCGTTCCTCCCCTCCTCATGGTTCTACCATTTAGAACTCGGTGGTTAGTTCTCTGTGTAGACTCCTTTAGTTTGATCAAAGCACTATTATTCCTAATGTTGCACTAAATATTCTCCTTCTCGCAAATTGACGATACCTCGTCAATAGGGCCTCCTCCAACTCATCGTTTACGACATTATTTTAGTCATATTTCTCCTATGAATCAATTAAAAGGGTTAATATAGTCCATTATTAGCTAAACCGTCTTCTCACCCTCTTCTATGCCAATTTTACTAACTTCCTAGTCTATCAATCTATTTCATTGGATTGATTAGACCTCTCAAAACCCTCTTGAATACCTAATTCTTCTCTAAATAGGATTAGTTAGTCTAACCTAGTTTAATTTACTCTAAACCATGATTAACTTCTTCTAAACCTAGTCAAATCTTATTTTGACTCTCTAAAGTGCCTTTTGGCTTATCCTTTTATCCCACATGTGTAATGCCTCGTTCATCATTTACTCCAGTTCTTGCTTCATTGACCTTGTTGTTAAGAATTGAACGTTGTGTGTGCTCTCGTTGATCATTATTTGACTTCGACCTTGTTGGAGAGAGAAATTAACATCCTTCCTCTCTGTCTTGCCTTATCGTGTCATGGTCGATGCTTCTAGTTGTGGGCCTCCGTAGCGTCCTTTACGATTATCCTATTAAAGGCAAATCATATTCTCGAATCCAAAGAGGTGGCTTGAATGACGTTTTGGTGTTATAGCTCTTATAGAATATCCATTTTTTGTTAGGCTATTAGAGTATGTCCTTTTAAAAGAAATATCTATATAATAATTATTATTATAAATTGTTGACCATTGGTTATTATTATTATTTGTCAAACTTGACTGTCGATCATTACTAATATGGTTAATAATTATTTGTTTTTAGCTGTAAAAATAATAATAATATTATAATTATTTTTATTTTAATTGTCGATCGACAATTATTTTTATTATTATTTTATTATCGATTTTTATCATTATTATTATTAATTATCTTTAAGCTATTTTTTTGTATTCTTGATCGCTCCCATAGACCGAGCCTCATTTCACGCAAAAGAAGAGGATACCCTGTTGTGGCGCCATGGTTGGTCATTGTCCAATGTTTGATTTCGAAACTTCAACCTTTAGTTTTCCCCCCTTGGCCGACCAGGCCTGCATGCATGCTTGTTTTAATTGTTTAATTAAGGGTTAATTTGATATTTCTCCCACTGACTTTTCCTCCCACTTGTGAGCATTAATGTATCAGGCTAGGCGTGAAGGAGATGTGGGACTCCTATTGCTTGTCTTTTGGTTCATTGTTGACTGGAGGTGGGTGGAATTGATGGCCACTTGTCATTCCCTTATTTATTGTTTCACCAAAATTTCTCTGACTATTATGGTAGATCTGCAAACGATAGCTTAGACCATGGCCGCTTGTTGTGTATTACTTGTTTTTTTATTTCTTCTCTTTCCTTGTTGTTTCTCCCTCATTTTACATTCATTCCTCCCTAGGTGCTTGCAACTGGAACATTGGAAAAATATTTTCTCATGTATGCTCGGGTGGATGTCCATTCCTGTTTCAAAGCTCTTATTTTTCATTGGCTGCGTACATACTGGAAAAGGTGAAATGAGCAGACTGGACACCTATTGGTTGCTTAGGGTGAAGAAGGATTGATTTAGAAGATCCCTTTTTGTGCATATCCTGCAATCACATAAATAACTTAAGACCCCATCTCTTTGAGGCATTTTGTCAATAGTTTTCATGCCTCGGGTATTCCCCATGTTTTGTATACATGTCCCCTGAGGCACATTGACTGCATCTGACAAAGGTCTAAGTTCCATTGTGCTTCGATGGATATCCTATCCTACTTTGGCGTCCCATTTTGATGTGGGCTGGGAGGATGTTTACAAGGTTGTGGAGTATGACTTTCCTCCTGTCTTCACGTAGGTTGAAGTTTCCTGGGATTTTTCATTAAACCCATTTGGTGTATATATTGCAATCATTGCAGTCCTTAAGACAACAGTCCTTTCAGGAAGATGCAACTCATGGTTTTTGAGCTCCCTGATTGTGCGAACATGGGTGTGAGTAGAGATTTAGCACCAACATGTATGTGGAAAAATATTCAACCAGAGTTTTGTTGCTACAGTTCTATGAGGTGTTTGTGTGTCTTGTTGAAGTTGGAAACCGGGCAAGATAAAAATACCCTTTTACTATAATTTCTAAGATCTAATAATATTATGAAATAGAACCTTCTCTCTCCTAAAATTGGTTTTTCTTTGGCATTTTTTTGTGGGTTTGGATGCCTTGCTGGGAAATCTCTCCTTTTCCCTTGAAATCTTCTTGTTATAGCTATAATAGTTTCCATTGTTAATATTGTACAACATAGATTTATCCCTCTTACTCTGGTTGTGGCATTTTCATACTTGAGTGAACGACCTTCTACCATTATTATCTACATTTCTTTGATTGAGTAACAAGGTTATCAATTTGTTTATAGCTAGTAAATTTTGTGGTGAAAGCAAGCCTGTTGTAACTATAAACCTCTTGCTTTTCATACGATCTTACTATTTTAGATTTGATTCTCTTCCTGGGTAAGCAAGTTATTCCTATTTCTGTGGCTTCTAGATCTAGTTACTCTAGTAGTTGCTTTATCAGAAAATGCCTCTTTTGGGTATGCAAGTTGTTTTAATCATCAAAGGTTTACAATCCCCCCCTTCTCAGTTATTCCTTAATAGACTGGTTTAGTTAGAATCAAGGCCAGTTTGGTTTTACTTTTAGTTTATGGGTATGTATATAAAAGTTGTCTTTTATTAAACAGGTTTAGGGAGGATAACAATTACATCTATTTTTTTACTTTGGATGACTCACACTCAAACCCCTCTGATAAAATTTTCTCCCTGGGAAAGAAAGGTTATAGACTTGAAGTGATTCATACTTGGGCTAAGCCGGGTTGGAGTTTTGGTATAAAAACTTTTAGAATGTATAAGTTTGAGCGCAATGTATTTAGATCTTGCTTGTTTAAAATTCCCGTTGATCATCAAAATTATTCCTAGACTTTTAAAGCCTTATGAGCTACCTTGACCATCCTTATCAAGCTTGAACCGTAACTAGTTTTGGATCACCAAAGTTTGAAGATACAATTGTGCAATTCTTGTACCCAGTTATTACTAGAACTAATTTGGTTTAGTTCCCTTTCGGGAAGACTTTTGGTGGCATATTATATTTTCTATCTCATTGTTTTCTCTTTTATAATGTTAATGATGTTATTTAAAATTGGTCAGATTCTATACATATAAATACCTTGATGGTTTACGATGGAAATTGATATGAAAGTTAATGACATTTGGGGAAATTAAATATGTATCGATACCTTGTTGATTTATGATAGAAAGTGTTGTTATGATAACGAAATTTGGTAATATATGTTAATGCCTATGTAAGAATGGTTTTGATTATGTTATCGAGGGTTACTTTAAAAGATTTTGTGTTGAGAAAGTGATAATTCTATTTAATTAAACACAAAAACTATAAACTTATTGAGGAGGTTTAGAAATCCTTAGTGTTATAAAACTTGGATGGATGTTTAGGATGCTAACTTGTTTAACAAAACTATATTTTACACTCGTTTGTTATTACTAGCCTATAAGGGCAATGTCCTCTTCCTGAATGATTATGAAATTTCTTGGAGTCAATGGCCGAAACTAGTATTTGTTTTGCCTCCCCTTTGAAAATAATGTTGAGTGGTGGTCGTGTATTAGATTTCAGTCATATAATCTATATGATTACATGATTGAAATTTTAATACACCCAACTTTTCATTTTTAACCTTTGAATCCCGTGGTTCCTCTTGGATTGACTATCTAAATTTTGTCATTATAGAAATCTAGTATCGTAGCATGTGCTTTTGGTGTCTCTTGATAATTTTGGATTGTTAGTGGTGTATTAGACTTCAACCATATAATACGTATGATTACATGGTTGATATTTCAATACTCTTGTCCTTTTGTTCTAACTCCTAAGGCTATGTTTCCTCCTTGGTTGGGAGTAAAACATTTTTTGCTTTCGGGACATTGCTGCTATCGGCAGCTTATGACTTCCTACTAAGACAATATGGTGAAGATGTTATTTTTGTTCTTAAATGTTAAGTAAGAATAATTTCAATCATATAATCCACATGATTGAAAACCCCTTACACTCGACATGTTATTGCTGATTCTTAAAGTCTTTGACCTTCTTTATCAGTTGTCACACTTTTGTTGAATAAAGGCACTAGTCTTATTTGAAACATATGGCTTCCTTCTGAGCTGCATGGTAGAAACTTTACTTTTTGTCCTAAGAAGTGGATCAGTGGATAGAGCCTCGTCTTCCTTTCTTGAAATATAATGTTTCCTTTCATGATATTGGTAGATATTAGCTTATTGTTGCTATGTGTAGTCTTATCTTTCTCAGTTCTCGCGAACTGAATTAGGGTAATGATTTGTTGCAGATGGATTTTGTGAGTAGATGAGGGAAAGACTTATATAAATGTTCATCAGTGTTAGTTATGAAGTTATTTTGTACGAATGCTTTTTATGTTGTACAACTATGGAATGGGTTCCGTGGAAATTTTAGAAGAGGATCAATGCATTAGTTTTATGTTTTGTGGAGTAATGTCGTCATAACTACTGAAACCTTGACTTGTTTTTACTATCGTGGAAAATATTAAATTGATCACCGTATTATTATGAGTGGTTTTAATGTATTATAGGAATTTTAAGAATAGTATAACATTGTTTGATAAATGTTGTTACCTTCTTGCATCCTAGTCATAATTCCATATAACTATTTTGTCCCTTTGGTTTGTGCGTCGTGTTGGAAAGAAGTGATGTAACCATGTGTAGTTTTCACAAAAGAAGTAATGGTAAACTTTGCTCTTGAGATTAAATTTTGTGTTGAAAACCCTTCTAGGACATGGTAATAATGTAATTCTAAGCATAATAAAATGGATGGGTAATCCTTTATATATATATATATATATATATATATATATATATCTGTGTGTGTGAATATATTAATGTAGATGTGATCTACTTGATAACATTTGAGTCCTTAAGTGATCAAAGAGGAAACTATCTTTTGTAAAAAACATATACCTTGCTACCCCCAAGCTAAACTAATAAACTTTATCCTTATTGTGGTGAGTCCTTAAACAATCTTAAGGTGAAATCAATGATTAGATTTTGGAAGCTAATAAGGTTATAATAAGTAGGAAGAAATTGATTAATAAACCATTCAACTTATCTCAACCGTTTGAAATGTAAATTATATACTTTTGTCAAACTCCTCAAGGAAAGCCTAAATTAAAATTTTAACCATTCTAGATAAATTCTTAAGCCTCAATAAAATCCCGGTTAATAACTAATGAGATCTTAAATATGAATTCAATTTGACCTTCTTCCTCAAACTTTTGCCAAGGTGCTTGTAATCTTCTCTTAGGTGTGTTAAACGCGAATCCTTGTGCAAGAGGGTTGTAGTTCTGAACCTTAAAAAATTTTATACCGTGGGATGCCCCAAATTCACAAGTATGTTATGTGGCTGGACCATGATGTTGTGTCTTGTTTGTGAAGGGTGTCATATGTTCCCTCGTGTCTAGGTAGTCAATGTTTTGCCTAGCCTATTGTGAGTAGTTGTGGCCCATTGTGATCTCTTGTGGTGTCATTTAAACTTCAAAAAATAAACTACCCAAAGTTTTTCACGTCATTCGTGTGTGTGGTTTTGCGGGCGTTACAACATGCACCAAAAGTCTCCCATTTCTAAAATTGGAAAACTATAAATAACCCACTACCCCTAGACCTTTTCTAAGAACTCTCCTTCTTCCTAACATAAACTATAACATTTTTCTTAGGGTTTAAAGCTTATTTTATTTGTTTTATTGAGATATTGCTTTGTCATTACACTACACAAACAAGCATTGAGTAAATGGGAAGAACCATTGGCCTTGAAGCCATTAATGGTGAGCTCCCATTCTCATAATCACATAACTGATTTCTTAGAATCTACCTAGGTTCATTTTAAAGCTTTCAAGAGTAGATGATTACTAAATATGCTAAATTTTCTTGTTTCTTTCAAGATTAATGTATGCAAAGTGATTAATCCTTGTTTATCTCTTATCTGATGGTGCATTGACTAGTTTTTTAAAAGCCTTTGGGGTTTCTTTAGAGATTCTTATCCCATGTCCATGGATTTTGCAACTTTTCATTGAAAAACATTTGGCATGCCTGGCGGGACACTCACCATTGTCCTCTACGAGCCTTTTTCAATATTTTTAAGTCCACTTTCATGTTTCCTAGGAGAAACAACTTATTATTTACTTGATTTCATTTTTTAAGTGAGTTGAATCATCCTTGTTCATATGTATTTTGTGGGTTTCAATTGGAAATAGGATTATTTGACTAACGTTTAACCTGTTTGACTATTGAAAATTTCATTTTCGTGACTTTTGCATGTTTTTCAGGGGGTACGCATAGGTGTTCTAGAGGGGAACGTCTCCGTCAAAACCCTAGCGTAGGCATCAAGTTGGTCACACACCTTTTCTGTCATATTTTTCATAGACAATTCTTTTACAAAGGGCATTGTATCCCTTGAACCATCGGTGTCTCTGTTGACTGTCAGGCATATCCGTGCCTTTGAATGCGTTGGTGTGTTTTGGCCTACTATGTAAATTTTTCATTTTGGCTCGCAGGCGTACCTGTAAAACCATCGGCATCTCTGTTGACTGTCAGGCATTCTTGTCTCTCTAGATGCATTGGTGTATATTAACATATTGTGTTGATTTCTATTTTTTTCTTACAGGTGTCTTTGTCGAAACCCTAGCGTACCTATCTGACAGGCTCGCATAGGTGTTGAACCCCACTGTCAAACTTTGTTTCCACACGTCCACATTAGTTGGGCCACGTATCCATTGGCTAGGATGTGTAGGCATCATTCTGGACATGCATGTGTTTATGCTAAAATTTGATTTTTCTCCTCCAAGATATAAGATCATTTCTTTGGATTTTTCTGATATTTTCAGGGGTTAACAAGTGATTGCAGGTTGCCATTTGGTTACTTAACTAACATAGCTTTAATTATTTGAGTTTCTTAGTTAGAGCAAGGGTTTTGAAGTGTGTATGCTCTCTCCTCACACCTTCTAGGTGATCTTGGAGATCAAAAACACTTCTAAGAACCTTTTTTCACATTCGAAGACACTTATTTTATGATTCTTAATTAGATTAGCCTTTAAAACATTGGTTAAAACAAAATTCTATCCTTTGCAAGCACGTTTAAAATTACTTTCCACAAAAATTTGTTTTAGTGGAGTTTTCACGTTGTGTATGCTCTTCCTTCGCACCTTTTGGTGATCTTAGGAATAAAAAACAACGCGTAAACTCTCTTTGTTGATATCATTATTTGATGGAAAATTACTAACTCTGTGCGTATAGGGAATAAATGCTTGCGAAAGAAAGAATTCGAGACAAAACAAAAACTTCTAATAAACGTGTTTTCATGCAGGTTACCAAACAGTGTGCTACTTAAAACCACATTAAGTTAAGAAAGATTAAAAAAACACCATTTCACTTCACATTGTATTACAGGTTTCGGGAAAGGGTACGTCCCTATCCGCTCAACTCGAACATAACCCCTTTGGTATAGATGCCTTAAGCTACAACAATGGGGGTGGTTCTAGTAACCCTAAAGTAATCCACCACTGAGTAACCTCGTGGATGAAACAAGAATCACTCCGCTTACCCACTTGACTAGATTTTACATTGTAAGTTAGATTCAAAGTTGTTCGTATTGCGACCCAAGTGAGAATATGCATGAACACACTAGTTGCTCATCGTATTTGAAGGGGGTAAAGTAAAGCCAAAATACTCCCAAATTAGTCATTGCGACTTTTTGGGTAAATCGAGCTCAGATTTAGACAACTTGTGACACCTAGTTGAGAGATCTTATTAGGGAATCCATTCTATCTTAGAGCCCACTTTGCTAGTTTATTGTCATGTCAAATGATCACAAAGTGACAACTCACTTGGAGTCTGAACCTTGTTTCTCGAAAAAGGAAAAGATCCCATGGAAGTTAGAGTTAAGTGTCTTTCATCACAGAATTAAACAACATCTCACTTAGCTTGGTTTCATTCTCACATTCGAACAAGGTGAAACTCTGCCCAAGTGATGACTAGTTTATTTTCACCTTTTTATCTATACCCTTGCATTCTTGCCACCTATTTTCTGGTGTGAGAAGGTAGTATACTGTGGGAGTCTTATCAAATACAGTATTTGCTACTTTTTTGTCCATTTACACCCATCCATGTTTGCGGCTGGTTTGTTAAACGTCTAAAGTGCGCAAGTACATTTTCATGTCTTTGATAGTTCTTTGATCTTGATTTCAAGATCGTCTTCACTACTTCGATTTTTGTTCATCATTTATCTCTCCTTAGGTTGATAGTTTTTTGCTCACATTCTAGTCACAAAATTTATGTACTTACGTCATGTTTTCGATTTCTTGAGAACTTGATATAAGTCCCTTTATTGTGCGGTTATGCTACTCATGTAACTAAAACTTATTGCTATACTCATACTTAGTTTCAGTATAACATCATCTAAGTCTTTTTGAGAGTGTCGATATTGCCTTATATATACCGAAATTATGTCATCTTGATACTAACACCTTGTTTACTCAGTTAATGTATCAGGATAATGTTGTTATGTTATACATACTCACAACTTCCATTTTTCATTAAACTTAGCTGTCATCGACATTCGAACTAGTTTTAGTATACCTCATCGAGAGATTACGTCAGTACCACTTTAATATTTAGGCCTTATTAGAATTCTAACTTGACCTACGTATTGATACAATATTGTCACTATCTTCTTTGGACCCTTTACCATAATCATAGTTAGGGTATAAAATTGGTAGAATGACAATTCAAGTGATCATTGCATTTGAGTGTTTATATGAGTGTTCTTTGAATCATAAAAACAAATGCATAGAATTTACTTCTAGAACACACTATGTTATTTCAACATCCCATCGAGTGACTTACACAAACATACACCTAGTTTTCATGCAAATTTCGAAGCACATTTAGACGGAACCTCGTATAACTTTAACTAGTGATGCCTAGAATCACAAAGATGACGTCCAAACCAAATGATCATGACTTAGGAGAAAAACCTTTTCAGTCCTTCCCATTTAGCGCCAAAGACTTAGCACCTCTATTTTCACAGGTCAAGGACGCAGAGCCATTGATTGATCATATTGGAGAAGAATCTGATTCTTCTTAAGAACAACATCAATTAGACCTAGGTCGGTTTGACGAGCTCCTTTATTACAACAAAGATCAAATACTTGCAAGAGTCTTAGAATTAGGTGCTAAGATTCCACAGGAATGTGAAGTAGAAACCAATGTCATTAATCATAAAATAGAAGAACGAAGGTCCCTCTCAGACATGATTAACCCCTTTAACATAGGGTATGCTTCAACTTCTGGGAAACTGTTGATGCAGAATCACAAAACCCCTGAGTTCCTGCAACTAGATGAGTTGATACTCTCAGTGTGATTCCACAACATGGAGCATCTCTCAAAGTTTGGGACTTTGAAATCGAGAGAGCTCTCTGGATGAAGGCCGGTTCCTATTCCTCTGTTCAGGTGCATACAAATAAGTTGCAGAGGATCTATTCTAAAACCTACTCTATATTACCAAGGAGACAAGGTTAAGAAGATACAAGAAAATAAACCTAAGCTAACAAGGTGATGGACCAAAGGGATGTTAAACACTCATTTTGCAAGTTAACATAGACCATAGAAATGCAATACAAATGCCATGCACAGATGATCAAACTGCAATGAGAGATCAGAAAAGCAACAATAAACACATGAGAGGGTCGAGAGTCATCCACAGACATATATTATTGCTCCAAAAGTCGATACAGTGAATCACAGTGGCCAAGAGGCAAAATATTTCATTATAACTTGAATGGGAGGTTTGGAAACTCCATAAATTCACTTATAGACAAGGGAAGAAGAGAGAGTGCAAAACAAAAATATCCAACTATTTACAATGAGCCCAGCCCCTTCTTTTATAGATGTTGCACAGAGAGAAGAAGGAGAGAGGTGGGAAAACTAATTTGAATCTCAGCTACCAGCCATCAATGACCCTTCAAATCCACCCATAATCTATTGAGTCCACTTCTCTATGTCTATTCAGAGTGTTGAAGAAGGAAGAACGACAGATCAAATCAAATCTGATCTGGTTGTCGGGAGAAATTGGATTGCATATTAATGGCGTGAAGACGTTTCCAATTTTTCACCCAACTAACTTCATCAAAATTAAAGTCTCGGGTTTCCATGGCATATACAAGGCTGAGACCTTTCTAATGGTGCTAGATTTGTTGAGTTTCGGGCATTGGGTAAAAATATATGTTCATTTGAATGTTTGAATTGGGTTCGTACAAAAAATGGTGGAAAACAGTTAGCAGAATGGGTCCGTGGGCTTGAAATTTACTTTGTGCCCTTTGGCACAAAAATACAAAAATGCAAAAATTGCCCTGCAACCCCGTAGTACCCTTTTGTCAAAAAACCATCTTCCGGTTCACTGGTCCACATTTTTCATTTGGGCAAAAATCACTTCAAGGCTCATCGGCCAGCATGTAATTTAGGCTTGACACGCGGCTCCTTGGGCATCGGCGGAGGCACGACTCATTTTTATACCTTATATCTCTTGGAAATGAATCCAAAAAGTTAAAATTACCTCCAGTGAAATGCCTCCTTTCTTTGACTTGGAACATGGCCACATGGAAGGTTGGCACTCATTTGGGGACCGCTTTTGGATTTTGCTTTTGAATGTGCACCGTTAAGACACGTGACGCCTTCCTCTTGCACTTTTATACTTAACCGATTTGGGCCCGCTTTCCATTTGACCTTTGTTGACCCCTAGCCATGTGGAAGGCTGACACAAGTTTGAGTCTCTACCTTGGGCTCCCATTTTCAAAAAGTGCCAAGTTGACACATGGTTCTTTCCGCTTGTTTGGGCTTTTCACGGTCAACTCTGTCCCTTTTCAGGCCCGGGACACGTGGAAAATCCACACTCATTTGAGTCTACTTTTTGAGTTTAATCTTTGGAGATGCGCCAATGAGGCACGTGGAGGCTTCTATTGATTCCTCCATACTCAGCCAATTTTGGGCTCGTTCTGAACTATTCGTAGAGCCCGAAGACTTCGAGTTTTTCTCCATTTCTCTCCTTTGAGCCTCTAGTTTTCTTTAACATTGTTTCCTTCCTTCCCTAACCCTGATCCTTCATTTTAGAGCCCATCTACAACTTATTTTCTGGATTTAAAATGTGGGCTCGTACGACGGAACTGTCCCTTGAATTTCTTTCTGCATAGGGTTGTGTTTGATCAATTTTTCAGGGGGAAAAATTGAGATAACAATTTGGTGACTCACGGGGACATCTTCCTGCTAGATGAATAGACCAGATGTCTTCAAGCATCCATTGGGCATGAAGTCTTCCTGGTAAACATGAAACTGATCTGAACTTTGAAGATCTGATCCCTGAGTCACTTAGAAACTACTGAAATTGGAGCTGGCCTTGCCAAATGCCAGGAACTTTCCCCAGTGTTCGCACTCTCATTTTTTAAGAAAATCATGGAGATTAGATCTCTGAGAGTAGAAAATTTTCTTTACCTGGGGCTTTAACCTATTCTGAAAATGGACAGTAGGCACACTAAACCGCATAATGACACAATATTGGAGCAATGAAACACCATGACACGCTATGTATGGAACTGTAA
This sequence comes from Taxus chinensis, assembly GCA_019776745.2. Classification (NCBI taxonomy): domain Eukaryota; kingdom Viridiplantae; phylum Streptophyta; class Pinopsida; order Cupressales; family Taxaceae; genus Taxus; species Taxus chinensis. Next base: position 555,773,831 of record CM034155.1, read on the forward strand.
ATCATGCAACCTCCAAGTGGAACATACAGAGTGTGCACAATCACTTCTTCTGCTGAAATCAAAGTCAACTCCTACTCCTATACTGAACCTAAGGGGGAAAATTTAAACAAAGCCTGCTACAGGAAGGGAAAAATAGCTTCCCTTTCTCAAAAGGGGCAGCCATGCAAATGATTTAACACTGAACATGGCTGCTTATATGAGTGAAAAATTGACTATAAGCCAGTCCTCCACCCAAATCATCAAGGTATTAATATCAATAAAAAATACCTCCTCAAGTTGATTGGCATTGGACTCCTGGAGGTGCTGATGGTGACCCTTGGTGCTTTGAAACTCATTCTCATGCCCTGAAATAGGCATGACTGGTTTTGGCTTCTTCCTTGGCTCTAATGAAGCCAAGTACTTGATAGGGCATAATCTAGTCCTTTGAATATGCCCCTTGCTCTGAACTTCAACTCTAAGAATGGAGTCTTCTTGCTGACCTTCCTCGGTGGATGGTGTGGGAGAAATGGGAGAGATGGGATCCTCATGCTCTTTCCTTTCTTCTTTTTGAGAAGAACATAGGAGATTTATATCTTCCAAGCTTGGTTCCAGAGGGCCATTATGGAATGTAGGTTGTTGTCCTTGAATGCCCTCCTTTATGGCAGCAAGTTCATGTGCTTGGAAGGTGGAAGATGTAGGAAAAAATGATGTTATCTTCTCAGGATCCTCTTCATCAAAGAAATATTCTAAGTATGATAGGCAGTCTGCCTCCTTGTTGTCCTATTACATGTGCTCTACCTCCTTCATGGTTTCCTCTTGATCTGCAACTTTCTCACCATGGTTTCCTTCTTCCTTAAACGTGAAGTTTGAAAGATAAAAATCCTTTTTGACATTAGGTTTTGAAGGGGATGAAGTGTGAGGAAGAACTGAAGGTTATTCTGTGGCCTGATCCTCACTTAGAGCCTCTTAAACTATATGGTCCTCCTCCATCATGGGTTCATCAATCAAATCAGGCCCTTCAAATGAAAGAAAAAAATCTTCAATGATGCTTTCTTCATTGAGTGGCTTCAACTTTGATTTGATCTCTCCTAGTTGCTCCTCTTCAATGGGACTTGGAGCTAGTTGTTCCTCCTCCCTAACTGGTTGTGCAGCTTCCAATAGATCAACATCCTTTTCAAATAAAGTGCCATAAATAGACTTCTAATTTTCTTCCTCTTGTTCTTGCTCTTCTTCTACTGCAAACTTAGCCTCAACCACCACTGGCTCTTCAACCTTGACCTCCTCTATTGGCTTAACTGTCAAGGGGATCTTTGTAAACCCAAATTTGGCAGCCTAACTCTTTAGATTGTCTATCATTTCTTTTCTATTGGGCTCCTCTTCTTTTTTTATCCTTGACTGGATTCTTGAGTCTCCTCCCAACATGGACTTCGGAAAACAAGAGGAATGGAAGGTTGAGGTTCAACTAGATTTGTAATTTTTTGTGGTGGAGAGGGAGGTGGAAATTATTTTTTGTTTGGAGGGAATGACTGTTTGGGAAGGGAAAGGGCATAAGAATTGAAATGAGATGGAAGACTAGGAGATGGAGAAGGGAAATCAAAACTGGGGCATAAAATGGAAAGCTTGACTGTTTATCATGCTAAAATGATGGAGTCTGAGAAAGAGAAAATGAATAACAGGGACCTGGTGACTGACTTACCCATTGACAAGGTTTTCTTGTGTCCCACTCATAAGCCTCAATCTCCTCAGTCCATTGCGCAAGCTGGGGAAACATTTAAATCATGAAGCTAATATTCTCTTGAGGGTTGTAATGTCTTGGAAAAGGGCCTCCCCATGGACAAGGTGCCCCGAAACAAATCTTGAATGCCTTCATTTGTGTTGTGGCCCTGGGTTGCACCATGCTAGCCTACATTATTTGGATCTTCTCCAACAAACCAGCATTCTCCATGTAGCTGTCACCATTGTATGCATCCCCTTGTTCTTGATAAGCTCCTTGGCCAAAATGGTTTTAACACTGCTCATATAGGTAAGCATGATGGTTCTAAATTTGATCATAATTCTGATCTGGAGGAGTTAGGAAATAAATTAGAGGGGAATTGCACTATTGTAGGTGTGGATTCCATGAGGGAAATGAAGTCATGATTACACAACTTCATGAATGGTAGAAGATGAAAGAGATGGAAGAAAAATGGATGAAAATGGATGGGGAAAGGTCTGTAACTTAGAGGATGGGTTATTGACCAGATGGAGTCACTAGATGTGCTTTGTATGTGCCTCAAAAGGCTTAATCCCAACAGGAACACACCAACCTGCTAAGATAAAGTGGTAAGGTGCTTCAGACCTATCCCACCGGGCGTGCCAAAACTGTTAGTGCAAAATCACAACACCCCTGATTTCCTATAACTATATGAGTTGAGACTCTCAATGTGATTGCATAACATGGAGCATCTCTCAAAGTGTGGGACTTTGAAATCAAGAGAACTCTCTAGATGAAGGACGGTTCCTATTCCTCTATTCAGGTGCAGATAAATAAATTACAGAGGATCTATTCTAGAACCTACTCTATATTACCAAGGAGAGAGGGCTAAGAAGATACAAGAAAATAAACCTAAGCTAATGAGGTGATGCACCAAAGGAATGTTAAACACTTGTTTTGCAAGTTAACACAGACCATAGAAATGCAATGCAAATTCCATGCACAGATGCCAAACTGCAATGAGAGACCAGAAAAGCAACAATAAACACATGAGAGGGTCGAGAATCATCCACAAACATATATTATTACTCCAAAAGTTGATACAGTGAATCATAGTGGCCAAGAGGCAAAATCTTGCATTATAACTTGAATGGGAGGTTTGGAAACTCCGCAAATTCACTTCTAGACAAGGGAAAAAGGGAGAGTGCAAAACAGAAATGTATAACCGTTTACAATGAGCTCATCCCTTTCTTTTATAGATGCTGCACAAAGAGAAGAATGAGAGAGGTGGGAAAACTAATTTGAATCTCAGCTACCAGCCATCAATGCCCCTTCAAATTGGCCCACAATCTATCAAGTCTGCCACTCTATGTCTATTCGGAGTGTTGAAGAAGGAAGAACGACAGATCAAATCGAATCTGATCTAGTTGTCTGGAGTAATCAGATTGCATATTAATGGCGTGAAGACGTTTTCCCATTTTTTAACCACATAACTTCATCAAAATTAAAGTCTCTAGTTTCCATGGCATAGAAAAGGTCGAGACCTTTCCAATGGTGCCAAATTTGTTGTGTTTCGGGCACTGGTTCGAAATATATGTCCATTTGAACGTTTGAATTGGGTCTGTACAAAAAATGGCAGAAACTAGTTAGCAGAACGGGTCCGCGGGCCAAAAATTTACTTTGTGCCCTTTAGCACAAAAATACAAAAATGCAAAAATTGCCCCGCAGCCCTACAATACCCTTTTGTCAAAAAACCATCTTCTGGTGGTCCACATTTTTCACTTGGGCAAAAATCACTTCAAGGCCCGTTGGCCCACATGTAATTTAGGCCTGACACTTGGGAAAAAATCTTCAAGGCCCGTCGGCCCTCATGTAATTTAGGCCTGACACGTGGCTCCTTGGGCATTGACGGAGGCACGACTCATTTTTATACCTTATATCTCTGGCGAAAAGAATCAAAAAGTTGGAACATGGCCACATGGAAGCTTTGACTGGGAACAGTCAAAATTACCTCTGGCGAACCACCTCCTCACTTTGACTTGGAACATGGCCACATGGAAGGCTGGCGCTCGTTTGGGGACCGCTTTTGGATTTTCCTTTTGAATGTGCACCGTTAAGACACATGGCACCTTCCGCCTACACTTTTATACTTAACCGATTTGGACCCGCTTTCCATTTGACCTCTGTTGACCCCTGGCCACATCGAAGGCGAGCACAAGTTTGAGTCTCTGCCTTGGGCTCCCATCTTGAAATTGCGCCAAGCTGAAACGTGGTTCTTTCTGCTTGTTCAGGATTTTCACAGCCGGCTCTATCCCTTTTCAGGCCTGGGACACGTGGAAAATCTATGCTCATTTGAGTCTATTTTTTGAGTTTAATCTTTACAGATGCATTAATGAGGCACGTGGAGGCTTCCGTTGATTCCTCCATACTCAACCAATTTTGGGCTCGTTCTAAACCATTCGTAGAGCCCGAAGACTTTGATTTTTTCTCCATTTCTCTCCTTTGAGCCTCTAGTTTTCTTTGACACTGTTTACTTCCTTCCCCGACACTGCTCCTCCATTTTAGAGCCCATCTGTAACCTATTTTCTGGATTTAAAATGTGGGCTCGTAAGATGGAACTGTCCCTTGAATTTCTTTTTGCACAGGGTCGTGTTTGATCAATTTTGCCGGGGGAAAAATTGAGATAACAACAACATCACAACATTGCTAAAGAAGACCCATCCAAACCACTTGGTGATCCACGGAAACATTATTACAAAGCTTCACGTAAAGTGAAGATTGAGCGTAAAGCCTCACCGCCTCCCAAGTTCGATGAGGAAGAGGATCCTTTAATTGAACAAGAGATCCTTCAAAAATAGATCCTGAAATTGAGCCAAAAATTAGCAAACTTAGGCTCTTCAAGTAGGAACGTATACAAAGACAAACTCAAAATGAAATCTAGCGAGTTCCATTTTGATCCGTATAATGACGCGGATTTGAAATTGGCTAAGACACAAAGACCAATGTATCCAACCAAAGAACAACTCATTGAACTGGAATTACAATAAATGAAAGACACGCTTACTACGCTACAAGAGGGAAACATAGGATATAGTAGGAAATATTTGTTTGAAGAACTATGCCCTCACCCCTTTGATAAGGACATGTTACGGTAACCATTCCCAAAGCATTTTACTGTTCCTAAATTTGATAAATATAAAATCAAAGGTGATCATCGTGATCACATCAAATACTTTTATAAGGATTTCCAAGAGGCTACGTACAACGATAATTTCTTAATATGACTCTTCCCTCGCAGCCTAGGGGCATTGGGATTGGAATAGTTCTTTAGCATACCCAAGGGCTCCATTACAATGTGGCCCACATTAGCAGAAAAAATGTACGACATTATTCCCACAACATTTAAAATGATATCACTATGAACGACCTTTGCAATGTAAAATAGAAGCCTAACGAGGCATTCGCTAGCTTTTTACAATGATGGCGAGGGTTGGCAATTCGTTTCGCTTGCACCTTTCCTGAAATACAACTAGTAAGCATATTTTTACTTAACTTAACCCAGAGATAGCCTTCCATTTACAAATGCACTGTGCCTCTAACTTCGAAGAAGTTATAGAGAAGGGCAGTCAAATCGAAAAGGACCTCATCACAAAGGGAACACTTAAACCGGTTGTCAAAGACAAACATGAAGAAAAATCCTTGGATAAAATGAATTTCTTCAAGAAAAAAAAACATTACGTTGGAGATGGCATTACAGAATCCAAAAGAGTCCAAACCATGTGGACTGGTCCGCTTTTAAAGCTCTCACAAGGACCTCATCCTAAGACACCCACCAAACGTGCGTTCACGCCATTAACAGAATCTCCATCTGCCATACTAAAACAATTAGATAACATAAACATGGTAGAATACCCGACCGCAATGGTAACATACCCATAAGATGCTCCAAAACCTGGTTGGTTCAAAGAGCATGAGTATTGTGACTTCCATCGTGTTAAAGGGAACAAGACATATAGGTGCTTGACACTACGTCATTACATATAAGACCTCATTGAAGAAGGAAAAATCATCACGTGTAGATTCTCCCCTTGACTCAGGACAAGGTCCAAATGAGAAAATGGGTATCTTCAAAGAGCCCTTTCCTAACCATGCAGATAAAAAGAAAAGGAAGCCAGATAATAGAAAAAATTCCAATGACTATAGGACTTCTACCTAGTATCATCCCACCAATGATATCCCCTTCGATTCCCACATATGATGTATCCATTCGTCTGATGAACAAGTCAATACTATTAGGATCTTAGAAAAGATTTGTGTAGTTGGGATGTGACACACTCGTTTGATCATAACAGACCCCCTACCTATCCCTTAGAAAGGTCAGTACAATCTAATAGAATAGTTAGAGAAGAATCCTACTAGGATATCAATCTTAGATCTCAGGTCAAAATCTCTACTACACATAAAAACATATTATATAAAACAATGCAGATTTTAGGAGTCTCTAGTGATGTAGATCCTGCACACCTCCAAGCCATGATTACACACCTTGACTCCAATTATCATATCACTTTTGATCGCGTCGTAATCACGCGTAATGACAAAAAACACAACCTACCTTTATATATATAAGTAGTTGTTACCTACTACAAGATCAAGATAGTACTTGTGGATGGCTAATCTAGTTTAAACATTTGTACTTTAAAGCTGGTTAAACAACTATGCCACTCAAAAATGGATTTAGGTTCCAAAACTATTACGATCATGGCCTATGATAATGAGGAGTGAGAGTCAGTAGGCACTATAGTAGATCCAATGGAAGTAGGGCTGAATTTTCATGATAAAACGTTCCATGTCCTTGACTTGGATATACCATACAACATGCTCTTATGATGCCCATGGATCCATGCCATGCAGACCATTCCTTCAACTTTCTATCAATGAATCAAAATGTGCCATAAAGTATAGATAATCAACATTCAGGGTCATCCAGAACCATTTACACATTGCAGAGCCTTGCACAGTTTTTCTCATGCAACTTATGAATGTCCTTCTGCAGAGATTATTGTTCCTTTGAAAATAAAGGCTATCAAGGGATGCGTAGATCCATATTCACTCACCCCTTATAATCAAGACTTTCCCTCATTGGTCAAATCTTTCGGATCATGTGAAAAAACGTCAAAAAAATATGGCCCAGGCGAGCCGTTCACTCTTAAACAAGCTTTATTACTATCAAATTTATCAGTGTCACCTATGACACATGGTAAACCCTATTTTCAGTTCAAAAGCACCCGCAATCAATGCCATAAACCATTAGACAAGTTCATTCCTAGTGGTTTCTTATATGAGGAATAGATGGTAGAAGATCCCACCTGGAAGAGTACCTAAAGGTACTATGGCTTCATGCCATCAGGCCTCGATATATGTCAAAGGCCACCATATGATGTACATCATGGGTTACAATTGGTTTGGATGTGGTATCAATGCACAAGGGTGATTAGAACACATTCCTATCCCTCACTTCAAATCAAACAAGCTTAGTCTTGGAATAAGACCTCATGATGATGCACCCTTTGAGATTGATTCCACCTCTTTCGAACATGAGGAAAATTCATCTCATTCAGATAGTGATATAGATTCCCAATGTATCCTCTATGAGGATCTTGCCTCCACTAACCTATTCCCTGATTCGGCTATCCTTACCTTATCTAGATCCAAGCCTCAAACCAATTACCAAGTAACCCTTGTATATCCCAAAAGTGTAGATTGGGATCAACAATTTCACATTCCAATCAATTTATTTGAGAATGACTAGGCATTCAGATAATTCATGGGACTCAAGGATTATATTCCTGATGGGGATCACAAGAAAGGCTTTGCATTCTAACTAGACACCTACGAATACTTTGGAGAAGAAACAGAGATGTGTGGACACTTGAGTAAGAAGGTTGGAAGCAAGCGTAAGGACACTTTAGAGAAACCTTGTGCAAGGAATAAATGGAAGTCTCATAGCAACAGACTCTTTAAAGTACTTGTAGACAAACAGAATGAAGAACCTAGAGACAAAATGATCTATCGAATCAAGGATAATGATGAGCTACCTAGGGAGGTTGACCTTACTCTTCCCCCTGATCCTACGCGGATGGAAGATACATCTAATATGTTTATGGAAGAAACCATCAATGTTAACATTTTCTCGGAAGAGGAACCTATAATGATAAAGTTAGGAGCTTCGCTCTCATCTCAAGAGCAGAAGGTTTTTGTAGAGCTGTTAAGAGAATATGGAGATATATTTACATGGTCATACATTGATATGCCTGGTTTGGACCCAGACTTGGTCATGCACAACCTCTTTGTGCACCCAGACACCAAACCCATCAAGCATAAATTGAGAAAGATGCACCCTAAAATTGTACTCCTTGTCAAAAAAGAACTTGAAAAGTTATTAACTGCTAATTTTATTAATCCCATTGACTATTAAGATTAGATATCTAACATAGTCCCTGTTAAGAAGAAACCTGTTAGCATAAGGATCTGCACCGACTTCCACAACATCAATAAGGCATGTCCTAAAGATGAATTCCCCTTGCCTAATATTGACATGATCATTGATTCCATCGCTAGTTATGAAATGTTGTCCTTAATGGATGGTTTTTTAGGTTATAACCAAATCAGGATTACAGAGTAGGATCAACATAAAACAAAATTAATCACCCCTTGGGGAACATTTTGTTACAAGGTCATTTCTTTCAGACTCTAGAATGTTGGGGATACGTATCAACGCGCAATGATCATCATCTTCCATGACATGATGAATGACATCATGAAGGATTACGTTGATGATATCTTGGCGAAGTCCAAAAGTAGAGGAGATCACCCTAAAGCACTGAGACGTATTTTCCAATGTCTCCAGGATTACATGGTATGCTTAAACCCCAAGAAGTGTATCTTTGGTGTTTTGATAGGAAAATTCCTAGGTTTCATTGTTTCAAAGAGAGGCATAGAGGTGGATCCTACAAAGGTTACAGCTATCACAAAAATTCCTCCACCTATAAATCTTAAAAAACTGAGAAGTTTACAAGGAAAAATTCAGGCAATCCACCGTTTTATTTCACAGCTTGTGGATAAGTGCCACCCATTTACGCATATCCTTAAGAAGGATGCTGCATTCAACTGGGGACTAGACTGTCAAAAGGCATCTGCAATACTTAAACATTACCTTGTTAACCCACTTGTACTCATGCCGCCTACCCTAGGAAAACCTCTCCTCTTATACATCTTAGCTACCCAATTTTATATTGGTGCACTACTTTCCCAATAAGACCTTGGCCATAAAGAAATGGTAGTTTATTATCTTAGTCGCACCTTAATTTCCTATGAACTGTATTACTTGCATATCAAAAAGTCTTGTTTGGAAGTCATCTTCACCTTTCAAAAACTTTGTCATTATCTCCTTAACAAAAAAACCAAGATAATATCCAAAGTTTATCCTCTCAAATACCTTCTATCCAAGCCCGCTCTTACAGGATGAATGGCTAACTGGATCATTCTCCTAAGTGAATTTAACATTGAGTTTGTAAATTAGAAATCATTGAAAGGACAAGTATTGGCTGATCAGTTGGCATAAGCTCCTCTACCAGGAATGGAACCTTTGTGTATGGACCTTGTAGATGCATCCATGATGTATGTTGAAGATCATGTAGAATGGTAATTCCATTTTGATGGATCATTCACCTTCCACTGATCGGGGGCAGGGGTAGTGCTCATCACTCCCACAGGTGAGGTTATTGCGAGAGTATTCCATTTGGGATTCCCTTACACTAATAACATTACAGAGTATGAGGCACTCATTGTTGGTCTCAAGTTGGTTATCACTTGGAATATTAGACAACTACGAGTCATTGGGGACTCCCAACTTATCATTAAACAAGTTAATGATGAGTATAAGGTCAACGATGATAAACTTGTTTCATACAAGAAGTTGGTTGAAACCTTGAAGGAGTATTTTACACAATTTGTCTTTGAGAAAAGACCAAGGCTACATAATAGATCAATAGATGCTATGGCTACAATTGGATCTCTCTTACGCATTCCACCTCAGGAGAGAAAAATGCCTTTCTTTTTAGAGCATTTACAAATACCCGCATATGACATGCCAAAATCTTGTTTGGCATGTGAGATTGTTGGTCCATCCTCCCCTTGGTATGAACCTATATTTAGATACCTACAAGATGGCACATTTCCCCAAGACATTACCCATTCTAAGAAGAAAATCCTTATCCACCGTATAGCCCGTTATACCCTACTAGGAGGCACCCTTTATCATCATGGCTATGACGGGAATATGCTTCGTTGTTTGGATGTTACTGACTTAATCCACGCTATTAAGGAAGTACACGGTGGCATTTGTGGAGCACACACTAGTGGTATGGTCCTGGCTAAAAATCTCTTAAGGGTAGGTTATTATTGGCCCACCATGAAAGCAGACTATTGTAATTTCATCAATAAATGTGAGCTATGCAAAAAGTATGGGAACTTGATACATGCACCAACACATGCTTTGCAGCCTATTTCGACACCTTGGTTGTTTTCCAAATGGGGCCTGGATCTCATAGGGAAGCTCTATCCTTCTTCTTCAAATTGGCCACACCAACATTATCATTGCCACCAAATATTTTACTAAATGGGTAGAGGTTGTCCCACTTACTTATGTCATTGGTGCACAAATTTCCAAATTCATCATGAACCATCTCATCTGCCGTTATGGTATCCCTTCCTCCATTATCACTAATAATGGTAAATCCTTCAAAAAAACAATTAAGACATTGTGTCAATGCTTCCGTATTCAACTCAAGTGGTCTACCCCCTATTACCCCCAAGGTAATGGGCAAGACGAAGCTACCAATAAAACCCTTGTACAAATCATGGAGAAAATGGTAAGTAAGACTGGGCGTAATTGACACTTACAGATACATCCCGCCCTCTGGGCCTATCGAACCTCCATCCACACTCCTACTAATGTGACCCCATATTCCCTAGTTTATGGAACTGAAGCCATCATACCCTTAGAAGTGGAGCTTCCCTCCCTGAGAATATCTCTCCAAGATTATCTTGATAAAGATGAATACTATAGAGTAGCTCGGCTAGCAGAACTAGAGTTGTTGGATGAAAAATGTATAAGAGCGCTTAATCACCTCAAGGTCTATCAAAACACAATATCAAGAGGATATAACAAATGGATCATTCATCGTGAATTTTATGTAGGTGATCTAGTCCTGAAATAAAATCAAAAGAATACCGTCAAAGACATAGAAAAGAAAGGTAAGTTTGAAGCTAACTGGCTAGGGCCTTATGTGGTGATTTCTAAGTATGGATCAGGAGATTATAAATTGGCATATTCATATGGTTAGGAGCTTCCGAAACCTATGAACGCCATGCATCTCAACTGCTTCTATGCTTAAGTATGGTGTGAATATCAAATAAGAACTAAAAAGTAGAAAAACAAAGAATAAACAAGCAAAACATGAAAAAATTGAGAAAATAGTAAAAAAATAGATTGTCCACGTGTGAAAACCACATAATTATGGCGCAATGGGCAAGTCTTTGGGTGAAAAATGGTTTCCGGCACTCAAGGAGGATTCGTCGGTCACATGTCACTATTGCATCAGGATGGGTAACCCTAACCACTTTCTAGAAATAATTTTCTTTTCTAGGTCTAGGAAATGTCGGGCCGTGATCTGGCTTATTTTCTCTCATAACTGCATAAAGTATGTGCTTTTGAATATTTTCATCTAATACTAGGGGCACCTTCATGTTCCACTTTCTCATACATATGCACATGGCATTCTGCCCTTTGTATATTCCCACATCACGCTGGGGGAGTCCATGGTTCTTTGTCTTTGTACATTGCTTTCAAAACATGACCTTATAAAATACAAAAACATTTAGAAAATGATGCACAAAAAACCTAAACATTCAAAAAATCTCCCTTATAGAGACAAAGCTACACCAACTTTGTAACATGGTCTTAGGAAAACCTCGAAAACAATCTGAACAGTAGCCTTGAGAAGTTGTCTTTAAAAGATAACCCAAACACATTAGAAAATATATCAATGTTGTCCCGCAAAAGTGGTTAATTGCTTTTAGTTGTTGGTTTGTATAGTTTTGATTGTGGGTGTCTTTTTGTGTTGTGTGACTTACAAGAATGGTCTAGTTGCTTACCTTAGATTACATCTTGTTTGATTTAATTGTGTATTGCATTGAGTTCACTTGTAAAAAAATGTTGTCTTTTTTATCATTTTCTATGTGCATCTTTTAGGATTCATTTTACTTAGATTGAATGTCAATTTAATTTGTTGTTAAATTTTGCATGAGTTCATTATTAGTTACATATTGTTGTGTTGTTTTGTATGTATATGCTTGTTTGGTTTTGATTAAATTTTTCTTGTGTGTTTGTTTGTTGCACATCCGTTGTTATCACATCTATCATCTACCATTCATCACATCTAACATCATAAAATACATCATATATAAAAAAATGCTAAGTTTTACATCATGCATGTATGATAAGCTAATCATCACATATCGTATCATCAATGGGGACAAGAGGGGTTGCGCATAATCACTAATCTATCCCCCCCGCACCAATATCATCTAGTATCATCCCAAGTGCTAGAATATAAATTATAAATTGTCATAAATCAAATATATATGATATTATCTACGATATATCATCAGTACAAAACATGAGATACACCATCTCTATCTAACATATACATGGGAAATGAGAAAATCATACATCATGATACACTCATACATTTGCGAAACATGAATCATTGTCATAAGGGCATATCAAAACATGACAAGTATAAACCATAAAATGTCCATATAAAATATGTACAAATGTCTGTCTCAAAAAAGGGATATACATCATCGATACAATCTTCCATCTAAAGGGTGTGAATCAAAACTGATCCTTCATCAAGAGGCATAATCACAATAATGATACATCGAATACATACATTGATCAAAATAAGCCTTCATAAGAGGCCTGAATACATACATAAATCTGTACAAAGAGGGGAAGATCAACCATAGCTCTTTCCCTCTTCGGGGTTTCCTAGTCTATGTCTTGGGGGACGAAACAGTAGTGGTTATGATGGGCCGGCTCCAGGAGTGCCACCTTGCTATCTAGCTAGCTATTGTACGAACCTGACTAATCAGCCTGACCTTTGCAATATAGAGCCTATCCTAAGTACGTCTAAATGATCAAAGGGAGCCACTCGCTGCTCTGCTAGAACTTCTCTACAATAGGATATCCTGTAATACAAGGCCTCGCCACTAGCTCTCATAAAATCTTGGATCATCTATGTGTTCCCTAAGGCACTAGCTACCTATACAGCGACATCCTGCTCACCTGTCAATTTTCCCCTATCGGCATGGGCATGTCTTGTAGTGGTGGCCTCCCGATCCCCGTCTGCAGTAATGGTATGGACTTGAGCTCTCGCCTGGTCTCTATGAATAGTAAAACCTTACGTCTATACCATGCCTAATACCGCTGTCCAGTGACACTTTTTACCTGAGTTTGTGACAGATGTAAAACTCTCAATATCTAATCCCCCTGTGTTGCTAACTGAATGACATGGTGCTTCCCCACTGCACCATCCCCACCTTGAGTGGCCTGTGCTTTGGCATGATCTCTCTCAGCTGTCAAGGTCTATACCTATACTCTAGCTTGATCCCTCTCTGCTATCAAGGCCTTTACCTTTGCCCTGGTCTGGTCTCTCTCACCTGCCACCTATAACTGAATGGCTATCGCCGCCTGTAGCTACTGTTGTAGTACAACTAGCTATCCATCATTGCCACCACCTTATGGAGCATGAGGTGGTAGACGCTGTTGTGGAAATACCTATTGTAAAGGGGAATATATCCCCATTAGAATGCCTACTAGAGGTAACTCTATCTTTAGTGCTTGGGGTGCCTATCTTTGTCTGAGTCTGGGACCTTGTGCCTATGGCTGTTGTAGTGAAGGACCGTGCCCCCCACCCCCGTCATGACGCTGGCCATCAAAAGGATCATCATTGTCATCATCACCTCTGCCATCCCCACTGTCACCAACACCCCCTCCACCCTCATCACCACTAGGAGTCCCCAATGGGGGTACCCTCACTCCTGCCTCCTATGCAGCTCTAGGAATCATCAATCGACAAGGAATCACTCTGTGGTACCATGGGGCATACTAAGGGGTACAACCTGGATCTTAAAACTATTTCAAGGGCACCCACATGGCGAGCACCACCTATCAGAAGTTGGCCAATGCTTGGCCCATGGAAATTTGTGGCCCCATGTTGAAGTACTCCCTGGCCCTGCGGGCATACCACATATCTGTCTCAGGTATTCTTGGGTGATTGCAAACTGTCTCTGATACCAATCTACCCTGTAAATGTCCAGCATATAGTTGCGGCTCCCCAGCATGAAGTGCTCAACTGCCGTAGTAATGACCTCTAGGCCATTCTAAGGTGACTAAAAATGTCTGTATGGCCTCCATACCATTACAACATGTTGTAGATCATCTAACTCGCGGTGGTAATGATACACATCTCCCATGTGTGGCAGCATGTCATCTCCAATCGAAACCCAACCCATACTAGAAGGCTCCTCTAGAGCTCAAGCTCTCAAAAAACCTATAGGGTGACTAATGGCAATGTGATCCCATGCCCATATCTGCAGTAACCTGGCCAGTCCTACCATCTTCTGACGGTAGTATGTAATCAGATGAAGATCCTAGTATAAGTGCACCAGTATACACTGGCCCGAGTAGTAGGTCACACTATCTATCAAGCCAGGTATCACTCCAATGAGGTCAAGAGGAAATGAAGCTCTAGTTTTTTCAGGGAGTAAAACTCCATTGATAAAAGCCATCAAATAGACTACAATCTGATCCAACTCAGGATCCTCTACACACTGTGATAATCTGACTCTCATCCCGCGGTGCAGTATAGCTGGGACGCCAAATAACTCGATGATACACTAATCAATGTTTGGTTGGTGACTCATATACCAAATCAGCTCACCCTAGATAGGTACCCGCATGATATGCCATACATCCTCCAATGTGATCATGATCTCGCTAGTAGGAAGCCGGAAGCACTCACTCTCACTCTGCTATCGCTCAGCTAGGGTTGTTAGTAGGCCATGATCCAAGCTAAGCTGTGGCATGCCGGCCACGTAGGCTAATCCTGTGAAATATAAAAGAATGTCTAGTATCCTCTGGTCATCCTCGTCGAATTTCACCTCTATCACCACTATCCGGTCATATCTTTTGTAGGTTAGAAAGACAGGTAGTATCCACTGCAACAAAAGATACATGTGTTAGGGTTACATTTCTATCTACTTCTATCTAGTTTTCTAGTCAAATTATTCTTTTGTTTGTCTAACAGACTAATTTTTCACTTTCTTCTACAACAATCTAGTCTATTTTCATTTATCCTTAGCTAGTTGTTTGCGAGGATTAATTGTCCTCTTTCCCCTAGCGCATGTGCGCTTACTTCGATGCATGTGTGCCTATCTCAACATATACACACTCGGCACGTGTACGCCTCCACTTTGGCACCTACGTCCCCATTCTGATGCGTATGCCCCTCGTTTCCTATCTATCTATCCTATTCACCCAGGATGCATACGCCTCCAGTCTAGTGCATATGAATACCCTTTGATGCGCTCATGTGCGCATCCATGTGTTTTTCCACCCGATGATCATGCCTTCCCTTCAATGGATATGTATGCGCATACCCATTTTTCGACGAATACGTGTATGCATACCTATTTTTTGACGCATACACCTATGCGTACCTGTCAATTTGACGCATGCACATGCACGCATATGTCAAAAATCCCCTAATCTAGAATAAAAGCGACCTAAAAATGACATTAAATGCGCAAATGAAAAAGGAAGGATGGGGCACTCATGTAAGGTCCATCCACTGGGTCCCGAAGGTACTCTCAAATTCCCTTGAATGTGATCTACTCATCTCCTCCTGCTCGGTAGCCCCACCATCTCACTCCAAGGCTCTCACACTCGCTTGCGGTAAAAAATCACAAGAGCTCTGCTACAAATGAACCTATCATGATTGATTTACCCTCCCCAACTGGGTATATTAGGCCGCCGCAATGCCCCTGGGGCATGTTTTCTCCATCGCGGTCACTCTAACACTTCTTCTGCTCACGAAAATGATTTTTTTTATATTTAAATAATTATTTTTGCTTATTTTCACACTTTGGAGAACTCAATGTCACCTACAGTCACTTCTTCACCCTGGAATGATTTACGAGTATTCCAAGTGCTATTTTATATCATTTCTCTTTTTTTTTCTCCTCTATTCTACCCATCACGATTATTATTTTTATTAAATAATTATTTTTGGCTCATTTTTCTCCTCGCCGAGGCATTTTACTGCCACATGATACCTGTTTTCTTCACCTCAGGGAATTTTCACGTACTTTTAGGAGATATTTTATCTCTTAAATTCTTCTGACCGATCAAAAAAGTTAAAAAATTATAAAATCATCCAAAAACCCAAAAACATCGTGAAAACATTGAAAATAGACTAAAATTGGTAATTAACTCATTTACAACTGAAATTTTTGTCTTTCACATGGCATTCATCTCATATCTTGTTGGCATTTCCACATGTTTTAAAATGACTCTCAGATCATCTGAATCTCCAACCCATTTACAAAAGCAATGCTTCTTACTTCATTGATACTCTGGGGCACGAGTTGACTAGTATTGTTGCGCTATGCACACTACTTTTTCATTGGACCTAAGTGTCCTCCAACATTTCCCTTACATATACCAATTTCTTGGGGCATCATTTTAAACCCTTATCATTTACTAGAGCCTTTGGGATTTCAATTCGATAACAAAATATTTGTGCAACCATCTTGAACGTTGTTGGTTTGAATGTGTGTGATTGTACTTATTTCCCTGTTAGGTGAGTTTGTTTACTTCTCATATTGCATTACATGTTTGTATGTTGCATGGATTTGTTGTTTTAGCAAGGGAAGATTATTTGTATCTTGGATTTTCATGTCATTTTATGCTTTCGTTGTATACTCACATTTTAATAAGGACTGATGATGAGGATTCTAAACAAAATGATGATTATAAATTGTTTCTATAAGCACTGGTTTGTGGATAGTTCAATATCCCCTTTTCTTGTTGTTTTCTCATCTTCTCTTCACATTTTCTTTCTTATGTTCTCTTTTCGATCATCGATTGAGTTCCTCCATCACCCCATCAACACTTGACACCCCAAAGAGGGGAAAATGTAGACACCTATAGTTTGATCAAAGCATTATTATTCCTAATATTGCACTAACTATTCTCCTTCTTGCAAACTGATGATACCTCGTTAATAGGGCCTCCTCCAACTCATCATTTATGACATTATTTTAGTTGTATTTATTCTATGGACCAATTAATGGGGTTAATATAGTCCATTATTAGCTTTAAATTTTCTTCTCACCCTCTTCTATGCCACTTTTACTAACTTCCTAGTCTATCAAACCATTTCATTGGATTCATTAGACCTCTCAAAACCCTCTTGAAACCCTAATTCTTCTCTAAATAGGATTATTAGTCTAACCTAGTTTAATGAACCCTAAACCATGATTAAACTCTTTTAAACCTAGTCAAATATTCTTTTGACTCTCTAAATTGCCTTTTGGCTTATCCTTTTGTCCCACATGCACCAAAAGTCTCCCATTTCTGAAATTTGAAATCTATAAATAACTCACTACCCCTAGACCATTTCTAAGAACTCTCCTTCTTCCTAACATAAACTATAACATTTTGCTTAGGGTTTAGAGTTTATTTCATTTGTTTTATTGAGTTATTGCTTTGTCATTGTACTACACACACAAGCATTGAGTAAATGGGAATAACCATTGGCCTTGAAGCCATTAATGGTGATCTCTCATTCTCATAATCACATAAATGATTGCTTAGAATCTACCTAGGTTCATTTTAAAGATTTTAAGAATAGAGGATTACTATATATGCTAGATTTTCTTGTTTCTTTCAAGAATAATGTATTTAAAGTGATGAATCCTTGTTTATCTCTTATCTGATGGTCCATTGACTAGTTTGTTAAAAGCCTTTGGGGTTTCTTTAGAGATTCTTACCCCATGTCCATGGCTTTCACAAATTTTCTTTGAACACACTCTGCCTCTTCTGTGTGCAGGCACTAAATGACATTTGGACAATGGAAGCTAGATAGAATTCTGGTTGGATTGGTGGATTGGAGATAAACCTCTCTGCCAGGATCCTTCATGGGTATAATAAAAATACCCCTTATCAATCACCATGGGAAGAAAGTTAATGGATACTAGCTTAGATCCAACTCTATCCCTTCTCGGCATATTCCTGACTGGCAGGGCATTAGTGAAATCTAGAGTCAATGCTTGAAATATCTTAGAGACTTCCTCGCTTCACAATACATTCCTTTTTCCTCTCCTGCGGATGAATGTATCTGGCCTCTCTCTCCTTCTAGATCCTTCATAGTTAAAGATGCTTATGATTCTCAACCTCCTATTAGCTCAGGCCCCCCTCTCAGCAGCATCTGGCCTAAGGAGGTTATCCCTAAAATTGCTTTTTTCCTGGCTCTTTTAGAAATGCCTTCCTATCTAGTGAAAATATTAAAAGAAGGAGATTTTTGATACCTTCTCATTGTGTTCTATGTTACAATGCTTTGCAGTCCTCCTCCCACTTGCTACTACATTTTTCTTTTTCTCATTCCATATGGAGTTGGCATATAAGAAATTTTGGTATTGTCTAGATCTTTCCTGAATCTCTTCAGGATACTTTCCAACAATGGTGTTCTCCCTTCTCACACCAGATCCTCTCTCTTTCTTGGAATCTTATCCTCCCTCATGGCCTCTGGGGTATCTAGAAGGAAAGAAACATGAGAATTTTCTAAGAACAAAGAATGGATCCCACACAGGTTGCCAAAAACATCACTCTTCTCTTCCAAGACAATATTAACAGATACCTCTAGAAGAAATATCAACAAAAAGTTCAATTTTGTGGCAACAAAATTTGGTGTCAACAACTTGCAATACAACTTAGAGCTAAACCATCGGTTGCAGCGTGTGTTGGGGTCTTATGGTCTCCTCCCCCTCCTAGTTGGATCAAGCTAAACATTGATGGTGCCTCTAAAGGGAATCCCAGTAAATCTGGTGGGGGTGTTATTCTTCGTAATAACATTGGTGCCCATCTTGCTACTACTGCAACTAACTTTAATGAGGGTACTAACCATAGGGATGAGGTGTTGGCTATTATTAAAGGCCTTGAAGTAACTCTTAAAATTAGGAGTGGATGTCTGATAATTGAGAGTGATTCTCTCAACATCATAAAGATCCTAAACTTGGAAGATCCGGGGCAGTGAACTATCAAGAATATAATAGTTGACATCCGCATCCTTCAAAACCGCTTTCAGGAAGTCAGGTCTTAGCACGTTTATAGAGAAGGGAATAAAGTGGCAGACCAACTCGCAAATACGGGAGTCCTTCAGGAAAATCAGTATTATTGGATTAGGAATTTCCCGAATGATCTTCTACAAATTGTTCATAATGATTGTTCTTCTATTAATTAGCATGTTGTGGTTTTTTGTTACTGTTTTTGGTGTCAGCAAAATCAGTAGTGAGAAAGCCTTTAATTTTGGGGGTGGTTGTCATAATTTCCCCATTATGATGATGTGACACTTAAAAGGATTTGGCACGTGTGGTAAACGTAATATCACTCGGGCAAGATCTTATAGTAAGATGTGCCTTTTCAAATTGTCATCTTATCAATTATAGGTGTTACATTTTTACTTTAATATTTCATACATTTTTTTACTTTAGTTGTTACCCAACTTAAGGGTTAAGTTAAAATTAACCTTCATAGTACAAGTCCATATATTTCCAACAATATATTACCATAAAAATTAGTTGAATTTCCAGGTTTATATAAAACATTCCAATATGAAAATCACAAAGTCTGTAAATAATAATTGGAATATTCTCATAAAGTTGGCTTGATATAGCATTGTCAAATTAAACAGAGACAATTATTATCATGGTCATGCAAAAGTCGAACAAAACAAAAAACGACGAAACTGATTAAAATAAAGTAACCAGAATACAAATAACTGAAAGATTCACTATCATTTACGAACCGTTTTACCTATGATTAAGGCCTAATCATGTTTTAGGAATGATCATCAAGGTGGGTGTGGGATTATTCGTTCTGCAATGTCATGCCCTATAGCAGAAGCTGTGGGTCATGATACGACGAACCAAATGAATTTTACATCCAATGAGGATCTTATCTAATCCTGTTTAAACTTAACCATATTTAATTTAACTTACAATAAATTTTGGGATGTTACATACTCCACCCATTAGAATAATCATCTTCTCGATGATTTTAGGATAAATAAATAAACTAACCTACTATTCATTTGCTGCATAAATATATTTCAAATCATCTCAGAATTTGTAGCAATATTATTTCAGTTGAATCATAAAGGTCACAACAACCCTTGTACATATAGAAAATCAGTCATATATAATCTGTAGACATAATACATTACTACCAAAATGACAGATTTTCTGGGTTCATTAACAAAATCTTCAACAGTAACTATTAATCAAAAAGTATCTTAGTCCCAATATTCAGTTGTAGGCTTATGTATAGAATTTTCTTATCTACCACTTTTACAGATATACTGAATTTAGTACTTTAACAAAACATGTTCATAAAAATCAGTCAAACAGATGCGGAAAAGTAGTCTGGATATCTTCCAAATTCTCTCAAGTGGCACTTTCTTCAGAATATTTGTCCCACTGGACCGTACATTGTGAAACCTCACGATTTCTCAAGTGCAACTTCTAGGTTTCTAGTATCCTTATAGGATCAACCACGATTACCCCTAGATCTAGAACCTGCAATGAATCCCAATTAAGAACATGTGTTAAATCAGGTACATATTTCTTAAGCAAGGATACATGAAATACACTGTGTAGCCTAGATAGAGTGGGAGGCAGTGCTAGCTTATAGGCTACTAGTCCAATGACCTCTAGGACTTCAAATGGTCCTACAAACCTAGGAGATAGTTTGGCTGACACGCCAAACAAAATGGAACTCTTTTTAGGTTTGACCCTAAGACAAAATTTATCTCCCACGTTGAACTTTCTGTCAATTATTTTTAAATATGAATAAGTTTTCTACCTATTTTCTTCTTCTTTCACTCTTTCTTGGATTAATTTAACCTATTTTTCCATTTCCGAAAGCATTTATGGTCCAGTCAGTACCATATCTTCAGGATTATCCCAACTTATAAGTGTTCTACACCTACGACCATATAAGGCCTCAAAAGGAGCCATCTGAATGGAAGAATGGTAAGTGTTATTATAGGAAAATTCAACCAAGGGAAAATACTCTTCCCATTTGTATTGCTGATCCATGCAATACATTCTTAGTAAATCTTCTAACACTTGATTTACTCTTTCGGTTTGACCATCAGTTTTTGGATGGTAGGTAGAAATTATGTTTAGTTTTGTCCCTAAGGCAGCGTACAAATTCTGTAAAAATATGGAAGTTATCCTTGAGTCCCTTTCTAAAATTATTACGTTTGGAACTCCATGTAATCGGAAAACTTCTTGTACAAACCTTTTTGCCAGTATGGGTGAATTATCCGTTAAATTACCTGCTATAATATGTGCCACTTTAGTTAACTTGTCTACAACTACAAGTATAACATCATGTTTATTTTGGGACATAGGTATACCTTGGATAAAATCCATACTTATAACTTGCCACTTATATTCTGGCACGTTGTGAGGATATAATAGTCCTGATGGATGTAAATGTTCATCCTTTACTTGCTGACACTCCAGGCATTGTGAGACGTAAAGAATCACATCATTTTTCATCTTTTTCCATAAGTATTGATTTTTGATGTCTGCCATCATATTTTTTACCCCTGGATGTCTTGAATAGGGAGCATCATGAAATTCTCTCATGACTTTATTTCTGAGTTCTTTACCTTCTGGTACATATATTCTACTGTTATAACTCAGAATTCCATCTGTTTCCACCTTGAAACCATCATACCTTTTGTCCCTTGGATCTTTTTCTAGAGCTGTTTTAACATGATTGTAGTAGGGGTCATTGGTTAACTCATTTTTAACTTCATCTTTGAACTGGGTTCTTAATGTAATTATAGCAACAATCTTCTTTCTGTGACTTAAGGCATCAACCACCCTATTCTCTTTTCCCTTAATGTAGTTTATATCAAAGTCATAATTTGCTAGGAACTCTAGCCATCTTCGCTGCCTTGCATTTAGATTCGCCTGTGTAAAAATGTACTTGAGCCCAAGATGATCTGTTTTGAGTTCAAAAGGTTTTCCTAGCAAATAATTCCTCCATACATGCAGCGCATGAAAAATTGCAGCAAGCTCAAGATCATGTGGTGCGTAGTTTACTTCATGCACCCTCAACTTCCTACTTTCGAAAGCTACCACATGCCCATCTTGTAGTAGTACTCTGCCCAAACCTTCCCCTGAAGCATCGGTTACCACTAAGAAGTTCCCATTTGGATCCAGAATCTTCAACACTAGAGCACTTGTGAGTCTACCTTTTAACTGATTAAAGGATTCTTCATGCTTATTGTCCTAAACAAATTTCTTACCCTTCTTTTGCAAAGAAGTGATATGTCTTGCTAACCTAGAGAAGTCCTTTACGAAATTTTGATAGTAGCCTGCTAGACCCATAAAACTTCTCACTTCATGCACATCCTTTGGTAATGGCCATTCCATGCTAGCACTGAGCTTCGAAGGGTCCACCGAGATTCATTCTTTACTTAATAAGTGGCCTAAGTATTGTACTTTGTATTGATAGAAAGCACACTTAGATAATTTTCCATATAATTTATGTTTTCTGAGAAATCCTAGCACAATCCTTAAATGTTCATCATGTTCTTCCTCATTCTTGAAGTATATTAATATATCATCAAGAAAGATAAGTACAAATTGGTCTAAGTATTCCCTAAACACGTTGTTCATCAAGTTCATGAAAGCGACAGGTGCATTTGTTAGATCAAAGGGAAAAACTGTATACTCATAATGCCCATACCTTGTTCTAAAAGTGGTTTTATGGATATCTTCATCCTTGATTCGCAGTTGATGATAACCAGATCTAAGATCAATCTTGGAAAACAATTTTGCACCCCCCATTTGATCAAATAGATCATCGATTTGGGGCAGCATTTACCGATTCTTCACTATTACCTTGTTGAGCATTCGATAATCAATACAAAGTCTAAGGGTCCCATCCTTCTTTTTTACGAAGATAACCGATCCACTCCATGGTGTTATACTTGGTCTAATTAAACCCAAGGACACCAATTCATGTAATTTAGCTTTCAACTCAACTAATTCAGTTGTTGTCATTCTATATGGTGCCTTGGAGATTGGTTCCGTTTTTGGTTTGACCTCTATTGTGAAGTCAAATTCACGCTTAGGTGGAAGTCCGGGAAACTCATTTGGAAACACATCTCTAAATTCCCTTAGGATGGTAAATGCTTCAATTTTAGGCTCAATTTCCTGTCCTGAATTTGTTATTTTTATAGTATATAGATGGCAACCCTTCCATTTTGCCTTTTTTAGTTGCATGGCATAAATCTACCTAGTGACAAACTTTCTTTTAACACCCTGAACACTTGCTATTTTCTGTTGATCATCACAACAGGTTACACTTTTCCCTAAGTAATCCAAGGTTACATTATGTTGACTTAACCAATTTATACCTATGATAACATCATAGGATCCAAGAGGTGTGACATATAAGTTTAATCTTGTCATGAACTCAGGTAATTATAGTGGTGCCTCAAACAAACACTGATTTACTCTATGTACAACATTATTTCCATACTATACAGTCCAAGTGTGTTCCATGTACCTAGCTCTTATTTTGAGTTTATCAACAACTTTAGATGAAACAAAACATTCAGTTGAACTAGAATCAAATAAAACAAAAATAGGTTCTCCAAAAATCTTACCTGAAGTTTCTATTGGAGTCGCTTGCTTTTCCCGCTTGCTTATTATGGATTGTAACATAAATCTTATGTTGTTGCCCCTCTTTATTTACTACAGTAAATCCCTTCTGATGGTTATTCCATTGTCCTCTTTGCGGATAGTTGTTAGTGAAATGATCACTACCACACTTAAAACATCCTCCCAATGGTCCTTTTCTCTCAATCTTATTCTGGATGAAATTTGTTCCTTGTTGCCCATTTTTATTATTATTCACAACAGTTCTACCCACTATTCCTCTTTTATTGACAAGTTTGAACTTTTTGTTTCCCTTTTTCCATGCTAGTTTACTTGCGGTTGATGTTTCGAAATTGCTATTTTTCCCTCCGTTTTCCTCTTTAGAGGCATAAATACTTCGCAGCTTTAGTTCTTGCTTGATAGATTTTTTAAACACTATTTCCATCGAGGTAGGTCCATGAACATCTACCTCACCACCAATACTAGGATTCAATCCCATTATAAATTTTCTCATTCTAAACTTCTCATCCTTTTGATACAAAGGAACATATTTCAGCAATCGAGTGAAACGTTCCCAATATTCTGTAACTGAGTACTTTCCTTGAGTCAGATTTTGGAATTCTGCCATCTTTTGGTCAAAGTATAACTGAGGTAGCCATCTTTAACAGAAGTAAGCCTTGAACCGCTCCCACGTGATCATACCAGAATCAATTCCTAGTTCCATTTTCTGGTTATCCCATTAGGAATATGCTTCATGAGACAATTGGTAGGCTCTCCATACTGCTTTGGTCTCCTTTGAAAAGTCCATAATCTCAAAATACTTTTCCATTTTAGAGATCCAATTTTCAGCACCATCCCCAAGAGTTATACCAGAAAATTTAGGTGGGGATATTATTTTAATGTCCCTTGCTAACTCAGCAACAAGCCTTGCTTTCATTCAGGTGCTCAGGTTGATCATCATATTGCTTATCACCCTGATTCTCATCCGTACGATCCTCATTCTCTTCACCACCCTGACCTTGTTGTTCTAAGGCAACAACTTGATTTCGGGTGTCATTCAAAAGATTGAGGATTTCTTCTAGCTTAGTAGCCGTATTATCCAACACGTCATCAATATTTACCCCACTGTCACTTGCCATACTAGCTCTTGTTGCCGGCCTAGCCATAGTTTCCCTTTTTATAAAAGAGGATACTTTTATTAGAACGTGTGTCCCATTAATGTCAAAGTGTCTGAGCCTCTGGCTCTGATACCAAAATGTAACGCTCAAAATTACAAGAGCTGAAAAATGAGGATTTTTTAACACATAAACATAATAACAAATTACACAGCTGTGATCGTATAGATTTATTTAATCAAATTCATTAATGAATTTTTTCTCTTTTGATCTATCCGATAACATCGATGCAAGTCATATGTGGCTGAGAAGGGTGTATCCAGATCTCCACGATTTCCCTTTGTCACTACTTCGAGTGACAATGCTTACTAGCATATCGGCTCAACCTTTTAAAGGTCATGGGAACTATGTGAAAGTCATTGGGTCTACCACGAAGCAAGTTTCCCAACTTCGTATTCTGGTATCCGACCATTAGCTACCTCATGTTCAGTATTTCAACTTCCCATCATCAGGTTATAGAAAATTATTATTTTTAATTGGAGGACTAGGTGATCAGACAATGCACAACCATCAATGCATTACTTTGGCCAAAGTTATCCGCCATGCAAGTTACGGCTAAACTCAAGACAACACACTAGTCTTATGATTTTTAAGTCTTTCGCCACCTCACAACTATCCCTTTCACAGTTATCTAGATCTTTATAGTTGTTTTTATTTTATTTCCAATTAAACCTATCTTGCAAGAGTTTATATTGAGATAGATTCCAAAGGCCAATTAGGATCTTTATGAGATAAGTACATTCGTTATGCTGAAATGTAACTATATCAACATTCTGCATGTACTTATCCCTTAATATGCCTAATGGATATTTTTCATCTATTTACTATCCCATTTAGTCTCTTTTTCTTGATGTTTGATTCTTTAACCTTAAATTACCTTTTACAACGATACTCTTCCATTCTCTATACAACAAGATTTACATTCTTATCATATTAATACCAAGTTTACCGAAAGGCTGAATTAAATATATAATAAAACATGTATATTTAATTATTCCTTTGATTAGCTACGCCAGTAAATAACTTATTTAATTTAGAAAATTAAAGACAATTAATTGTTACAATAATTGCCCAATTATCGACTTCATACATTGATAACTATCATATAAATGTATTCAACAATTTGTGAAAAGTAAGATTTCACAACTCAAGTATTCATCATTTACTCATATTGAGATATTATTACACACAAAGTAATAATCTCTTTATTAAAATCATATATTACATATGTCGTTAAGGCGAAATATATATAACCGGTATAATAATTCTCACATAGTGAGGTTTGAATATTTACAATGGGTCCAGGATCCCAATAATTCAGCCAAAAATTCAAGGATATCATCCTTTCACCAATTGAAATCCAAGTATCTCATTTAGATCCATGCTACGATAAAACTTCACAAGACACGAGTTTCCGCACATCCGAATGTAATGACTAATGGTCCTGTAAGACTAGAGTAGTGGTATGATGTCAGTTCAAAATGAACTGGCATGACTATTAACTCCATTTTCTGATGCAATTAATTAATAAAATATGAAAGAATATACATGTTGTTTTATCAACAAGCACATGGTAATATAGCTGAAAATGTATTACTACGTAGTTTCTATAAAGATACAACTATGGATGCACACAAATAGAACAACCAATTTCTATTTCAGTGATCATGTTTCCATCTAATCACAAAGGTCAATACATCTGTATTCCAGCTTCAATCAATAAGCATTTGACATTTAAAATTTCTACATAACTTCGTAAAAACAATATGATTAAGAATAGTATTTTTTTTAGTCAATGAGAAGCTCTACAAATTAGCACAAATATCACCATATTTACATCACTTTAACATGTTCTATCAGGTAAACAAACATCCCAACCAACATATAACAACACCATGGTTACATCATTTAAACATACTCTTTTTAGTAAAAAATAGCTAATAATTTCTTTCATAAGATATCATTATTTTAAACCCAGTCATGCCTCCAATTACTCCTTGGTGCATCTCGGTCAAGCTGTCCTGACTTTCATGCCCTTACCAAGACAAGCAATTTATTTTTCACAGTCTTACAAGAATCCAAGTCATATTGCCAGGCTGGAAGTTACAGACTAAATGCCATTTTTTTTGTAATTATTCACACATAACAAGACACCCTCATTTATACATGAACCGATTTAGTGGTCCATGATAATAATTTTTTGGAAAATGCAGCCCCATGTAAGAGCTTTGACACCCACAAATTATCATTCAAAAGATCTCAATAAATTAAAAATCAGACCTGCATATAACAACTAAGAAGAAAAATACAAAACCCCAATTGGTTGCATACCCATATTGATTGGGTTACCGAAATCGATTCCTTTATGCAAATCAATTTACATAACCAAATCGATTTGTTTATAGAAAACATACAACAAAAA
Source organism: Taxus chinensis (assembly GCA_019776745.2). Classification (NCBI taxonomy): domain Eukaryota; kingdom Viridiplantae; phylum Streptophyta; class Pinopsida; order Cupressales; family Taxaceae; genus Taxus; species Taxus chinensis. Next base: position 555,801,192 of record CM034155.1, read on the forward strand.
TTTAGTTTAACAAAATGAAAACCCACAAGCACAAATCAATTTTAAACACACAAATTCACAAAACGTTTTCCTTCTTCATGTATAGGAAAAACCCAACTCTTTTCCTTTTGGGTATAATTTATTATAATGGAGAGAAGGAATTTTTAACCTTTCTTTTACTTTATTTTTACTGATCAAAACCCAAAACCCCATCTGCGTATTTTTCTGGGTTAGGTTAAAACCACACAAAGAAAACTAAAAAGAATACAGAATCCATCAATTTCCTTTTCATACTTCATCTCCAAACAATTAAATCAAAATCCGTCCACAATTTCCTTGATTGCCATTAAAAACAGAATGTGTATTTCCTCATTTTTTACAAATAATGCAGCAGAGAAAGGAGAAGATATTCATGCTTGAAGTAAACCCAGAATCGGCAAGCTTCTACTCTTCCCACTCCAACAAGTTGAATCCTTATTTCCTCCAAAACTCACGCAGGTATTCCAGAAGGGGAGAATGAAAATAGACGAAGGAAAAATAACAGAAAAATATAATGAAAGAACTATAGTTGGGCAGCATATTGAAGAATTTTTGGGCTTCCCAATGCTGGTACATGTTTTAGTACATGCCGCACACTTGTGCCATGTGAAGGTGTTTCACTTTATGAAACCCACAAATTTCAATAACTAAATAAAACTTTTGGCTTAAATGCCAAATCCCTCTAGTATATATATATATATATATATATATATATATATATACTAATTAATATTTCATACATTTTTTTACTTTAGTTGTTACCCAACTTAAGGGTTAAGTTAAAATTAACCTTCATAATACAAGTCTACATATTTCCAACAATATATTACCATAAAAATTAGTTGAATTTCCAGGTTTATATAAAACATTCCAATATGAAAATCACCAAGTCCGTAAATAATAATTCGAATATTCTCATAAAGTTGGCTTGATATAACATTGTCAAATTAAATAGAGACAATTATCTTCGCGGTCATGCAAAATTCGAATAAAACAAAAGACGACCAAACCGATTAAAATAAAGTAACTGAAATACGATAACCAAAAGATTCACTATCATTTATTAACCATTTTACCTATGATTAAGGCCTAATCATGTTTTAGGAAGGATCATCAAGGTGGGTGAGGGGTTATTCGTGCTGCAATGTCATGCCCCGCAGTAGAAGTTGTGGGTCATGATACGCCGAACCAAATGTATTTTACTTCCAATGATGATCTCGTCTAATCCTGTTTAGACTTAACCGTAGTTAATTTAACTTACAAGAAATTTTGGGATGTTACACTACTGCCAGAGGAAGAGTGTAGGGAGAAAAGTGTGTTATTCTCCAATATATAACTACACATGATGATATAAGGGGAATTATAGGATGACCTCAATGATTTTTCCCCATTTCAGTGAAAGGGGAAGCAATGAGAAGAATGAACGATAATCTAAAAGTATACGTGGAATAGATATAAGAGTGATAGGAATCATAAAAATGTGCATGAATTGGTTGGAAGAAAAATTCAAGGAGAGATAATGTGTGCGTAATGTGTTCAATATGGTGGTTGGTAGAATTCTAAAAATAACTTCATGAACAAGTTGTAAATTGGAGTAGAAACGCTCAAGATATGACAAAAATTGTGTAACGTGCATTAGTAGTAGTAATAAGTGCTAAATAATGACTATAGTAAAGTGGGTGATGAAAAAGTAACTATAAATAGTAAAGTGAAATATTTTTTATTCACTTCACTTGTTATTTGTGCTATTGCAAGATTGAGAATAAAGTGAGCAAAAATGTCGCAAATGAGAGCAACACGTCCTAGTCAGTTTGAGAGGGTGGTGACTGTCATAGTGTCATGCACGACTGTGGAGTTGTTAAGTGCATTGTTTTTCAAAAAATGTATGGTGTAGTAGTCATTTTTAATGAATTTTTGCAAATTTAAGATTTTTAATTTTCTCAACATTTTGATGGGATGGAATTATTCTAATTGATTGCACTTGTGTTCAAGCTATACAACCCCTTTTAGCAAGATTTAAAAATTAAAAAAAAACATTCAAATATGTTTCAAAAAACTATAAAAACATTCAATTATGTTTCAAAAAATACAAAAAAATAAAATAAAATTGTTCCAGACTCCAAAAACAATATAAAATTGTTCCAAAAATTACAAACAGTGTAAAACTGGAAAAATCAAAACATTCAGTTAATGTTTGACCAACTTTTAGGAACTGAATAACACAGTTCAACGCTTCCTCCATTTGATGGCACTCCTCATTATTGTTCCAAATCATCTTTCAAAAATCATTTCTCTTTCCTGTTGTGTATATTTATGCTCAAGGCATTCAATTACCATTTCACAATATAACTTTGCTTTGGGGACCCTTGGATTAAATCCAATACATATCAACCTGTAATGGGATCTGACAAGAGTTATTAGGAGTATCTAAGCATCACTATAATCTTCGGCCTAATCCAATCCTCTCACGTTCTAAGCTATCTCTCAAGGGCATTCATATATGTCAATTTATTCAATGTGAAACACATTCGGAGTGCCATTAGAAGTCGTTATTGTAAAACTTTTTATAATGTTGTGATTTGTCAGCATTGTGATGATGTTTTTGCTTCTTTGAGTTTGTTATTTTCTTGTACTTTTTTTTATCTTCATTGTAGACCAGTTACATGATAATTCTTGGCATCTTAGTTCATAAATAACTATGATGTCATTCCTTCGTGTTCATATTGGTTTTGTTTACAATACTTGTTTCGTGTCTTTTTGCCATTTACTCATGTTTTATGTTCCTCCTGGTTTATTAAATAACCCATGGAGTGTTTTCCTTTTTTCTTTATATTCAAGTTTGTTTACATTTCTATATATTTTTATTTCAAATTTTTCTTAGAAATTTGTAAAACCATAAAAAATCAAATATTAAAAAATAAATAGAAAATCATGAAAAATTCGAACAAACATTCGCTTCTCACATAAATCCTACAATTCAAAAACCCTTGAAGTGAATATTTCAAATTGTCACTACAATCTTGATAGAGTCCTACTCTTATCTACTAGCCTAGTGATTGTTCCATTCTTACAACTATCACTTTCTTCCCTTTGCACGATTCCTTACTCTATTTGGGGAAAATCACAAAATTGTTTTCCCTTCACGATATAAATTCAGGTGGGGCAGTTTTTCTTAAATCATTTGTCAAACGGATCCAACAACAGTGTAATGAGTAGTTTCTAAGTATACTCTACAATTCAAGTATGATCATATTCCCACCATGCAGGCATTTGCATCTATATAATCATTCATTGTGGAACACATTCGGGGCATAGTTGATTGTCTTATTTTTCAAAGTTGTGTTGCATTGTTGATGTTTAACTTCTTGTACTAATTACAATTAGTTTGATAACATCTTGGTTCCTTTATAGCCCTAATGCATGCACCTAATTTTCATATTGGGATTGTTTTCATTTTTATCTTTTCTTTGTTGTGTGTGTGTGTTTATTTACACGTATCCGGGTTAGCCATATTTATTACTTAATAATCATGGTGAAAAATCTATTGTGCAATAGTAAACTAAAGGTTGATCTTATATTAACACTCACTAAATGGCGCTCATGCTAGGCGAATAATTCCTCCCATCCTCATTGTTCAACTTCCTTATCTCTTTCCTATCAAGCATCCATCGACCGCCTTATTGTGTCATCCACCCACTTAAAGGGGAATTCCCTTACTATTCTACTCATTGGGGCATCCAAATTATCCATTGTTTTCCACTCGTTGATCTACATGTGTCTACTATCTTTAATCACTATGACTTCGCAATAGCACTTTAAAGAGGGGAAAATGTAGACACCCTACAAATACATATATATTTATGTCTCGCTTCTATCTAATTATAATTAATTAAATTAATTCTATCTTGTCATAGTACACCCCTTTAGAATTAATTAAATTTATTATACCATTTAAATACACCCTTTTAGAATTAATTAAATTAATTCTATTACCTAAGCTATATTCCTACCCTTTGGAATTAAATAATTTAATTCTAACATGCCTTGGAATTAATTAAATTAATTCTTACACCCTCCTAGCTAATATAATTAAATAAATGGATAATTACTCCCTCACAATTAAATACTGATTAAATTAGTTATTTAATCAATTCTTTTTTTAGTCAACTCAACTTGAACTCCACTTCTAAATTCCTAGAAATGAGGGGCTATAGAGTTGTATGTGTAATTCAATTGCTGGATGTAACTTCTGTTATTCCAAATGTCCATTGCCCCTCTAAATTTGCAACTACTATTACCAAGTATACTTGCTAACTAAGGTGATTCAACCATTAACCTAGAGCTTGGCAAATCTTTCATCCTCCTTTCATGGCTCTACCCTCAACTATAAAAGCAATCCATTTCCTTTGTAAATATATCTTTGGAGATTTGAAAATATTGCATCCAAATTCTGCTAATTTTACATCCGCATCCTTGTGAAATCTACTTGTAGCATTTACAAATCGCTTTGGAGAGTAATATCAAAGAGCATCTGAAATCCGACCTTCAACAATATCAAACAAGTTTAAAAGCTTCTACGATATTACTTGAGGCTTGTAAGAATTATAAAGAAGGTATAATATCTGTGTTTTATTTCTTTATCTTCATTTTTATGTTAATTTCCCTTGCATATAAAAGGTATTAAAATCCATGGGATGAAAATCATCTTTCTTATTTGTATTCATAATATTCACAAAATTGGAAAATAAAATATACTAAAAAATTTACAACAAATTTTCTCTAGAGGTGAGAGAAACATCGTCCATTTTATAATTTATTTCAAACTAACTACCTTAAACAAGACCCACCTCTTGAATTCAAGTTGATTTAGCTTGAGTTACATAATTTGTCTTACAGAATTATTACAATATATATCCAAAATGTTTTCATGTAAAAAATTTCATATTTAGGGTCCAAAAACCTTCAAAATAGTGGTCCTTGTTAGAATATATTTACATTCCTTTGAGTGGGACCAAAATCAAATTTTGTATGCAAAAGATATCTTCAGAAAAAGGAGTTGTTTCCTAGGGGTGGGATAGGCATTTGGTTTCTCTTAAAGGGAAAAAAATATCAACATTCCAATAAATATTTTCAATCAAAGTTCATGCTAATTACAAAAGCTTTACAATACTTCAAATGAGACATAAATTAGAGTCTTTATGTGAAATTTATAAAAAAAACAATATTATGATTTTTATGTCATATACCAAAGCATGCTTGGTGCCCTTTCGAGGAATTGTTCTAAGTGTTTCTCCTAGGGGTATTAAAGGTGCATTTTCTCAAAAAGGTTACAAAAAAACAAAATTTTGGAAAGTGTTTATGATTAAAGATTATCCTTGCTGCAATATATTTCAAACACTTTGAATGGGACCAAAATTGGAGTATGTATGTGAATGTTATGGCTACATAAAATAACTCAAGTGTTCCTCCTAAGGGTGTTATGGACACTTTTTCTCATAAAGTGTCCAAAAACTCAAAAAATTGGAAATTGTTTATAATCAAAGTATATCCTTATGGAAAAATATTTCCAAAGCTTTGATCGGTACTTAAAATATATTCCATATGTAAATTTTATGGTCGAAACATAGAACTTTTCCAAGTGTATCTCCCAAGGGAACCCGTACATGCGTTTTCTCATAAAGGGTCTATACTATTTTATTTCACTATATATTTATATATTAGTCACTACCATCAACCCTCTCCTCATGTTTTGGCTACCCCACACAATTTATTACACCATTGACTATATTTCTGTTAGTGCGAAATCAAAGCACCCCCACATGATTTCTAAAGATCTGATTTTCTAAGGCAGAATCATCTGGTGTGATTGCATAACATGGAACTTTTCGTAATGTGTGGGACCTTTGGAATTGGAAAAGCTCTCTAGATTAAAGTTTGGTTCCTTATTCCTCTATTTAGGTGCATACATGAGGGTTTGCAGAGGATCTATATCTATACTTAGTCTAAGACTTGCAAAGGAGAAAGGGATGAAAGAGTATATAAATAAGAAATAACTAAACGGCTAGGTGATGCACCAAAAGAAATGATGAACACTTAGCTTGGCTTTGACACAAACCAATAAAATGTATACAATAAACAAACACAAATAACCATATCTGTAATGAGAGACCATATATAAGTAAAAGAAACAAGAAGGATATGAGATTAATCACAAACGTATTTTATTGCTCTAATAGATTGATACAGTTCATTACAGAATAGCCGAAAGGCAATAACGTATTACAGTTTTAATTGAAGGCCTGAACCCCATAGATAATTTTTATAGAAAGAGAAGGGAGCCTACAAAAAGAAGAATATCTAACCCTTTACAATGAATCTTGTCCCCTTATTTATAAAATCTATCTGAGAGAAGAAAAAGGGAGAGAGAAGCAGGAAAATGTGGGTTGAAGCTCAACCACCGCTGTTAATGTTTTCTACTGAAATATGCCCCCCGAATCCATCTTTACTGCATCGATCTTTGATTTGGCACCTTGAAGGAAGAGGAAACGACATAAATAGATCGAATCCGATCTAGTTGTTGAGACTGATGATCCTGCATTGAAAGCTTGAAGACGTTTCTCCATTTTTCTTCCACTTACCCTCTCAAAAATTAAAGTTTCAGACTCCCATGGTGTAGACGAGGTCGATATATTTCCAGCAATATGAGATTCACAATCTCTCGAGCCATGAGTCGAAAGATATGCCCTTTTGAAGTTTTACATCGATTCTGTACAAATAGGTGGGAAAAAAACTTGAAAATGGGTCCCTATTTTGATTGGGATACGTGGCACCCAAATTGGGACAAAAATTTGAGTCCACGGCCCGCAATTTACCTTTTGGCCCTTTGCGCAAAAAATGCAAAAACTCAAAAACCTCCGCAGCCCCGAAACTCCATCTGGACACGTGGCTCTTGGTGCTTGCTCGGGAGTCTATTTTCCATTTTCCCCTCGAAATAGCGTACTTAAGACACTTGTCAGCTTCCACTGGCCTGTTAATGCTTTGACCATTCAACTAACTCTGCCCCCTTTGAGGACACGTGGAGGCCAGGGAAAATTTTAGTGGCGAATATTCGTAATATGGTGAATATTCCATTTTTGAAAATTTTGAAAAGGTGAATTTTCTAGCACGCGTCAGTGACCTGTTCACCTAAAAATTACACTTTAATTTTTTTTAGGGGTCGGCTTCGCCTACCCTTGAAAAATATCCCCTATATAATCCTAGATTATTCGCCAAGTAGAACACTTCTACTTCACATTTGTCAAGAATATTATATATCCCATATTGCAGACGCACGACAAGGGGGTAAGTTATTGACGCGCGATAAGGAGGGTTTGTAGACACGCGACAACGGGGTTATTTGTTGATGCGACACTAACAAATAGATGACGCGTGATAAGGAGGTACTGCAGATATTGACGCATAGTAGACGCATGAAAAAGAGTTTGTTGATGAGCGACACAAAGATTTTTTTGATGCACAAGCAGAGGGCGGAGGTTGCAGAAGCGCGGCAGGAGATTTGCTATCGCACGTCAACAAATAACCCTCGTTGACGCACGTCAACAGACCTTATTGACCCGCGTCAACAACCTTGTTGACGCGCGTCAATGAGGTTTGTTGACGCGCGTCAATGAGGTCTGTTTACACGCGTCAATGAGGGTTATTTGTTGACGCGTGACACTGACAGATAGTTGATGCATGATAAGGAGGTACAATAGATATTGACGCATAACAGATGCATGACAAAGAGTTTCTTGACGCACGACACAAAGATTTTTTTGATGAGAAAGTAGAGGTCGGAGGCTGCAGACATGCGACAGGAGATTTTGCTGTTGATAGCATCCTCATTGATGTGCGTCAACAGACCTCTTTGATGCGCATCAACAAGGTTGTTGACGCACGTTAATGAGGTCTGTTGACGCATGTTAATGAGGTCTGTTGACGCGCGTCAATGCATTTTTTTGACACACGACAGCAAAATCTCCCGTCGTGCATCTGTAGCCTTCTGTCACACCACTTGACAATCAGGTGAAATTTTTTCATACAACCCCCAAAAAAGTCACCTTCCCGTGAAACCAGTTCCGGGGATATTCACCAGGTATTTTCCACCTCCGATTTCCAAGAGGTCTCTTAAAATGAACCCTGGTGGAGGCACCGCGCATGCTTGTAAATCCAACCCAAAGTTTTCCTTTAGAGGAGCGTTAGGTTGACACTTGTCTGCCTCCACTACTTTGTGGACTATTTAACAATCCTTCTTACTTTTTAGATTTTGAGCTACATGGTGGCCTCACGCTCATTTGGGTCTCCACCTTGGGACCAACTCTTAGGGATGCGCCACACTTACACTTGGCACTCTCTGCTTGCACTTCTATACTTCACCAATTTCAAAGCCCGCCTTTTGAGCCTATTTGACCCTTGGCTACGTGGAAGCCTGGCGCAAGTTTGGACTTCTCCCTTTGGATTCACCGTTGAAATGGCTTCGTTAAGGCACGTGGCCCCTTTCCACTTCTTCCTCCATACTTAGTCATTTTTTTCCCTTTTCCTGAACCAATTCAAGCCCGAGGACTTCAAATCTTCATCGTTCTTCCTTCTTCTGGCTTCTTTGTAGCATTGATCCTTATTGTCTGACCCTGCTATTTTATAGTTATGCCTGCCTGTAACTGGGAGGATGGATTTAAGATGTAGAAATGGCCCAACAAATTCATTTTTTTTCTGTATAGGGTCCTTTGATCTTTCTTGGCCTCTTCCACTCCATTGTTGAATCTTCTTCCAACCAATTTTGTAGGATTTGAATGAGTTTTTTCAGGTTCATTCAGGCTGGGGGTCGTGATTTGATATGATATTTTTCCCGGGGGTGAAATATGGATACCAATTTGGCGACTCACGGGGACATCTGCCTGCTAGATGAAGAGATCAGTTGCCTTGTCATATCTTTTGGGCATGGAGTCAAGAATACCAGTCTGATAGTAGTTCTTCCTTTGGTTCACGAGCCCGGCCACTTGCATCCTCAGATTTTATAAGAAAATCCCAAAATGTAGATTTTTGAGAGTAGAAAATTGTTTCAACTCCAGGGCTTCGTCTGTTTTTCTGAATGAACTGCATAAGAGCAACAAAACAACACCAAGACTATATACAAAATAGAAATCATACATGCTCCAAATGGAACATGCAGAGCATACAAAAGCACTTAGGAGAAAATCAATCTACGCTACAACAAGACAATGTGAGGAAAGAAAAACTAAACTAATATGCACATAGTGGGACTTCCTTTTTAGTAGCAGTGCTTGAGATAGATCTCGTTCACTGGGATCTGCAGCTCTTCACCGTCCAATGAGGACAACTGGAAAGCATTACTACTTTTGCATCTTTTTATCATATAAGGACCACTCCAGATGGCATCGAACTTAGAATGTCTCCCTGGTTTTGCTCGATCTGCGTCCCACTTCAAAACAAGGTCTCCTTCCTAGAAAGTCCTTACTTTTGCTTTCTTGTCAAAGCACTTCTTCATTGAAGCCTGAACTCCTCTCCAATACATAGAGAGCACTCTCTCTAGCTTCTTCTAATTCTATCAGCTCCACGTACCTGACCTCCATTGGTGCAAACTCAAACATTTCTATTTGCCTCACAAGCTCCAATGCTGGCAACTCAAGCGATATAGGAAACACTGCCTCTTTCCCATAGACAAACTTGAATGGAGAGTTGCCCATGGATCTCTTGGGTGTTATTCTATCATCCCATAAGGCCATTTTGGCCTTTTTGTACTAGGTCCTTTGATTCTCATCCAGATTTCTCTTAATGATCTTTAATAGATTCTTATTTGTAGACTCAGACTGACCATTACCCCGAGGGTAATAATTTGATGAGGTGCTCAAATAAGTCCCATTCTTGACAACCCATCCTGTGATCTTGTAACCTATAAATGCTAATGCATTGTCTGATAAGATGGATGGCTAGTACCCCAAATCTGGTCACTATTCCTTCATAGAAATCCAGGATACTAGACTCATTTGTCTCCTTGAGTGCAACTGCCTCCGTCCATTTGGTAAAATAGTCTGTGGTTGTTAGGATCCATTTGTGACCCTGGGTTGAGTTTGGATTGATGAATCCAATGAACTCTAATCCGCACTACATAAAAATTTGGTCAAACGAGATTAGGTGCAATGGAAGTGCTGCTAGCTTCTCCCTTCCCTTTTAAGAAAGCATAATTCTTGCATCTTTTAATCCATGTATAACCATCACTAAACAATTTAGGCCAATAATATCCCACTTTCATGATTTTGAGTGTTGTCACTCTTGGGGAAAAATGGCCTCCAGTTGCTTCAACATGAAATTCTTGTAGCACTTTCTACACTTGATCTGTCCCAATGCATCTCAATATAATACCATTGATGTCTCTTTTAAACAAGACACCATTAATAAGAACATATGGAATGGCCTGCAATTTGAAATGCCTTCTTTTTTCTTTATTCATTCCATGAGGGCACAAGCTGGTTTGAAGGAAATACACTATGTCTTGGGTCTAACAAGGAGCAGGTACATCATTTCTTTCTTCTTCTTGATCATCTTGTAGAATCAAAACAACCTCCTTCTCACTGTTTATTTCATCTTATAGAGCATAGGCTAGTTTCTCACACAAGCCCCTCCCACGGACCAGGTTGGTGACCTTAATCTCAATGTCATATTCCATGACATGAGTAATCCACCCTGCACGTTTCTCATTAAGGTCCTTACTGAGGAGAAATTATTTGACTCCTACATGGGAGACCAAAAGCTGGATTTTTTTGTTTGACACCAAATGCTTAAACTTCTTCAGTCCTCTGATCACTACCAGGACTTGCTTCTCAATGAAGGAATACCTCACCTCATAGTCTTCTAGACTCTGACTAAAGAAAGCAATTGGCTGTTCTGAGTTTTCTTTGTTCTACTGAACCAAGATTGCAGAGATAGTGTCATTTCCGCCAAAGGCATACAATATGAAGTCCTTGGAAAAATATGGATTTACAAGAGTTGGGTCCTGTGAAATGGCCTCTTTGATAGCTTTAAAGCTTTCCTTTCCTTCAGCTATCCATCTGAATGATAAGCTCGTCTTCAGCATCAGTGTTATTGGCTTAACCAGAGCAGCAAAGTTTGGGACAAACCTTCAAACAAAGTTTATCTTCCCCAAGAAGCTTTGAAGATCCTTATTGTGAATAGTAAATGACAGTGATTTTATTGCTTCAACCCTTTATAGATCAATTGTCAGACCCTCAGACATAATATGGCCCAAAATCTTTCCCTCATGGGCCAATAATATGAATTTTTTGGGGTTTAAAGACACCCCAAATATTTTGCATCTTTGAAACACCTTCCTTAGATGGAAAAGGTGGTCTGCCACGTTCTTAGAGAACACAGTGACATCATCTAGATATATCAACACTATCTGGTTGATTAGACCTTTAAATGCCATATCCATGGCTCTTTGGAAAGTAGCACCAGCATTGGACAGTCCGAATGGAATTTTTTTTGTATGCATAGGTTCCCCATTTGGTGGTGAAATCAGTTTTGAATTGATCATCTTCTTTCACCATGATCTGATTGTATCCCGAATAACCATCTAAGAGAGAAAATCTATCTGACCAAGACACTACTTGCAAAATCTATTCCATTGAAGGGAGTGGGTAGTGATCTTTGAGGGAGGCTCTGTTAAAATCCCTGAAGTCAACACACAACTTGATTTCCCCATTTTTCTTTCTGATTGGGACCATATTTGCAACCCAATTCAAATACTTGATTGGGAATATGATACTTACCTCTATTAGTTCGTTCAACTCATTCTTCATCAGAGGCTCAATATGTGGGTTGACTAGTCTCTACTTCTGCCTAATAGGCTGACCAGCTGGGTCCAATTAAATTATGTGTTGTGCTAGTTTGGGATTGAAACCCCTTAGGTCTTCATAACTCCAAGAAAACACATAAGGGAATTCTTGGCAAATTTGTATGAATTCATGCCTTTCCTACTTGGTGGCCACCTTGCCAATTTGAAGTGTTTTATCTTCTCTAATTGGGATTGAATCCAAATCCTCTCCTTTGATCTGCATTTTAGCCTTTTCTTTTCTGAACTGGTCATTAGGATTGAAAATGGATTCTAGGGTCACTAAGCCTTTGGGAAGCTTGTTCATATACAACTGTACTATCTGGTTCCCATACTGCTGCTCTAGTTTGTTTTGATTATAGGCCGAGAATTTAGCCTCTTCTTGCAAAAAATTGATGATCTACTGATCATTCTCAAACACCTACCAGCATGTATTATTATCTAGAATTGCTGGCCTCACAACCATATGGATATGTGGATGTTCTTTGTCTCTCTTGATGTTGTCCACCACATCAAATGCTACTCCAACTACTACAAGTCTATCAACAGCTTCATTCTCTTTTTTGGGTATGAACACAATGTTGAAAGCCTTGAAATATTCTATGATATCCCATACCCTACTCTTATAGTTCTTGAGCAGGTAATTTTTAACAACATTTATTCCTCTTACTTGATTAGAAACCAGTTCACTATCACCGAATACTCGCAAGTTCTAGATTCCCAGCTTCCTTTCCCACTGAAGACCTTAGACTAATGCCTCATATTCAACAGTGTTATTTGAGCATGAAAACTAGAATCTAAAGACTGAATAATATCTGATACCTTTGGGGAACACAATCGTGGCTCCTCCTCCAGCTCCTTGTCTACTCCTTGAACCATCAAAGAACAATTGCCACACCTCATTTTCATCCTTGTATTCTAGCTTGATTAGGTCAGGCAGAGGTTGGTTCTCTTCTCATAGGTAGTAGCCGCCTAGCTCAGATTATTCCATTTCCCTATAGGGGTCAAAAGCATGGATTTTGTTGGCCCAATCATCAAGAGTCAAGTCTGGGATACATCCCACCTTGGTATTTTCTTCAGAAGTGTTTAGGAGGCCCTCTTTATCAAAAGTTGAGTAGTTGGCGTTGATTGGGCTAGGCACATAGGGTTTAATATGATAATCAACAATAGGTTCAGATCTGATTGTGGCCTTCTCTCCATACCTTGTCCTAAAGAGCATATGTGACCAATCAGTAGATAGGTAGCCTCCAATTTTGGCAGTGAAGTCCCTAGACAGACACAAAGCAAAATGTCGTGGCAAATCTATGATGGACACATTTTTCAAGATAATTACATTGGGGTAGGCATGTAGAGTGAGACTCAGATCTTTGATGATTCCCACAGTGGTCATGGCTTTCCCATCTACTTGAAATACTCCTCTAGAATAACCTCATATTGGAGACCCAACTAGTCAGCTATTTGTTTGGGCATCACAGAACTACTAGCCCCATAATTAATCATACAATTGTGTACTAATTTGTCTCTAATAATTAATGAGACATAGAAGGGAGGAGGTCTCATGTTTTTACCTTGTTGCTCTCCGTGGTTCCTCCCAGGCTGAACTGTATTGGCAAGCACTCTTTCTTGCTGGTTAGGGGGGAGATTTGAACTTGACCAATTCTACATGGCAATCTACAACAGATCCCCCTGCCATGGAATGGTCAGTGACTCCGATAGTGAAATTTTCATACTTTTCCTTTTCATCTGCTTAATAATATTGAATGAGCCATGTTTTTTCTACCCCTTCCCAGACACATTTCTTTCTTGCACATGGGCTGTTACAACCGGTGCTTGACTGGGTTTGGGAGGTGGTCTAGATTGGTTTAGCATGTTGGAAGTTGTACTTGGAGCACCCGAACCTTGTGGAGTGATGGAAGGTTAAGAGTCACCTGGGCTGAGTGGTTGGCCCTCTCCAATATTTCTCCTTTTGGACCGTGTGTTAGCAGCCACACCTTGAGGAGGTGACTGATTCATCCCATAGAAGTCTTCGACCTACCAGTGGACAAGCATAATCTTGTTTGGGGGGGCACCTTGTTGCTTATTTCCCCCCTAGATAGGTTCTTTTGGCACCATACTGGTCTGATTTAGAGCACCATTAAAGCATGTTGCATGGTTATGTGGTTGTTCACATAGAAAACACCAATCGTATTCTTGTGCCATTTTGTTCTCTGCAGGAACCAATGCCCTTGATGTTGAGGTTGTGTTAGGATTATATAGCCTGAAAGGTCTAGCAGCTTAGGGTTGTCCTTGGTTCCAGCTCTAATTTACAGTCTGAGGTGGTGGCATATTCTGCTGATACTAGAGTCTAGCTTGATATTGAGCCTAGGGTTGGTATGGCTTGAAACTTTGAGCTTGTTGTCTTTTGATGGTCACTAGCTCATTCCCAAAGTTCTAAAACTGCTTCATTGCCACTTCCTAAAATTCTTTATCGGTATTAGATGATGAAGTGGAAGCGTCAGCTGAGCTTTGACTCCTGGGGTTGGGTAAAGGAGCTAATGTAGGCGCTCGCTAGTATCTGGATTCCTAACTCAGGGTACAGAGGTATGGATGGCCTAGGAGTGATTTTTCCAACTTGAATCAAACGGTTCTCAGTCCCTATGGATAGGCTATAGGCTGCAAGTAATGTAGTGCCTCCCATTGACTGAATCATCAGAGAAATATCAGAATTCAAAGCCCTAAGAAAGAATAAGAAGGCACCTTCATTAGTGGGATTTACTGCTGTTGGAATCTGTTTCAGGTCCGCTGGAATTTGAGGTTGAAGTCTGTCAGCTGGTCATTTGGAGTTCTCTTGATTTTTGTTAGTTGTTCCAATAAAGACAAGTTATCACCTTTCTCTCCAAACTGATTGTGAAGAGCTATGCATAGCCAATTCCAATTCTGGATAGAGCCTGTCGGGAGACTCCTGAACCATTGTGAAGCTTTTTCTTTGAATGAAGAGGTAGACAACTTGACTACAATGTCCATCTCATGGATTTTGTGGATTGTGTAGACATTTGCAATATCTTGGAAATGGTCACCAGGAGAAGTTTGATTTTCCCCGGTGAAATGTGGTATGCTCCTTAATGCTGCAATCAGAACTGGGTTTTGTGTAATCAAGGCGAGTGGACTACTGCCAATGAAGTTAACATAAGGATTTGGTTGAGCCATTCTAATCAGTCTGAGAACTCCTCTTGGTTAAATGAATGGTCTGTCGGGAGGAGGTGTTGATAAAGCCATGATTGGTGGACATGGAGACCTCTGAACTCTTCTTCCTCTCCTTTTTCTACCTTGGGATAGATTCAAGCATTCAAATATACCTTCTTTCCTTTCTCTAGACCAGGTGAGATTCATGAATCTCCCAAGCTTGGACTGCTGAAACAAGTAGATTTGTTTCTTTTGTTGTCGCCAGATGTACAATTTTAAGGCTTCCTAAAAGCCAAAATCACAGCAAGTGTACATCAATCCCTACTGTAATAAGATGGAGACTTCTTTCTCCCACCCGGTGTGCCAAAACTATTATTCCAAAATCACAACACCCCCAGATGATTTCTAAAGATTTACTTTTCTAAGGCAGAATCATATGGTGTGATTGCATAACATGGAACTTTTCCTAAGGTGTGGGACCTTTGGAATTGAAAAATATCTCCAGATTAAAGGCTCATTCCTTATTCATCTGTTTAGGTGCATACACGAGGATTTTCAGAGGATCTATATCTATACCTAGTCTAAGACTTGCCAACGAGACATGGATAAAAGAGTATAGAAATAAGAAATAACTAAACTGCCAGGTGATGCACCAAAGGAATGATGAACACTAGCTTACCTTCGACACAAAATAATAAAATGTATAAATAAAAAAACACAGACAACCAGATATGTAATGAGAAACTAGATATAAGAAAAAGAAACAAGAAGGATCTGAGATCAATCACAAACATATTTTATTGCTCTAATAGATTGATATAGTTCATTACAGAATAGACAAAGGTAGAAACGTATGACAATTTTAATGGAAGGCTTGAACCTCACAGATCCTTTTGCTAGAAAGAGAAGGGAGCCTAGAAAACTAAGAATATCCAACCCTTATAATGAATCCTGTCCCTGTATTTATAGAATCAATCTGAGAGAAGAAAAAGGGAGAGAGAAAGCGAGAAAATTTAGGTCAAAGCTCAACCACCATTGTTAATGTTTTCTTCTGAAATATTCTCTTTGAATCCGTCTTTATTGCATCGATCTTCGATTCGATGCCTTGAAGGAAGAGGAAACGATGGAAATAGATCGAATCCAATCTGGTTGTTGAGATTGATGATCCTACATTGAAAGCTCAAAGACATTTCTCTATTTTTCTTCCACCTACCCTCTCAAAAATTAATTTTCAGACTCCCATGGCATAGACGAGGTTGAGAGATTTCCAGCGATATGAGATTCGCAATCTCTCGAGCCCTGAGCCGAAAAAATATGCCCTTTTGAAGTTTTTCATCGATTATGTACAAATCGTAGGAAAACAACTTGAAAATGGTCCCTCTTTTGATTGGGATATGTGGCAGTCAGATTGGATAAAAATTTGGGGTCCACAGCCCACAATTTACCTTTGGCCCTTTACGCAAAAAACACAAAACTCAAAAACTTCTGCAGGCCCCGAAACTATGTCTGGACACGTGGCTCCTGACGCTTGCTCGGGAATCTCTTTTCCATTTTCCCCTTGAAACAAATACTTAGGAACTTGGCAACTTTCGCCGCCCTGTTAATGCTTTGACCATTCAACTAACTCTGCCCCCTTCGAGGACATGTGGAGGCACTGCACATGTTTGCAAATCCAACCCAAAGTTTGCCTCGCCTCATTGGGCCTTGGGACCAAATCTTAGGGATGCGCCACATTGACATTCGGCACTCTCCGCTTACACTTCTATACTTAACCAATTTCAAAGCCCACCTTTTGACCCTGTTGACCCTTGGCTACATGAAATCCTGGCACAAGTTTGGACTTCTCCTTTGGATTCACCCTTGAAACGTGCCGTTAAGGCACGTGGCCCCTTCCCGCTTCTTCCTCCATACTTAGGTAATTTTTTACCCCTTTTCTTGAACCATTCGAGCCTGAGGACTTCGAATATTCACCGTTCTTCCT
Organism: Taxus chinensis; assembly: GCA_019776745.2. Taxonomy (NCBI): domain Eukaryota; kingdom Viridiplantae; phylum Streptophyta; class Pinopsida; order Cupressales; family Taxaceae; genus Taxus; species Taxus chinensis. Next base: position 555,818,240 of record CM034155.1, read on the forward strand.
TCTTCTGGATTCTTTGTAGCATTGATCCTATTGTCTGACTACCCTGCTATTTTATAGTTCTCCCTGCCTGTAACTTGGAGGATGGATTAAGATGTAGAAATGGCCCGACAGAGTCATTTTCTTTCTGTATAGGGTCCTTTGATCGTTCTTGGCCGCCGCACTCCATTGCTGAATCTTCGTGGCAACCAAGTTTGTAGGATCGAGGAAGGGAGGGTTTCTTGGGTTCCTTCCAGTGAGGTCATGATTTGATCCGATATTTCACCCAGGGGTGAATATGGATAACAATTTCCATAGTTGTTGTCATCTTTACTACTGTACGAATTTGTGTGTTAATGGTACTTGCTCTCTTGGTATATTGACTAGTTGAATATTTGTTAAACTTGTGCATTACATTCTATGATTTAATTTTTAGATTGACGAATTTGGATTCTCTATGCACTTTTCATTACACACTCTATATTGTGTGATATTTATTGTTGGAATGTTATGTACACTTGTGTGGTTTTAGGTTTGACTAACATGTGATATTTCACTTTTGATTTCTATATGAACGTGTATAATTTTGATACTTATTTTCTAATTCATATGTTCTTTTATGTTTATATGTTAGTTTTTCTTCCTATAATTGTAATGTTTACATTTTCTTTACCTTGTACCCCTGTATTCTATGTTGTGTTGAATCTCCCCGTCGTCTTGAGGATCTATTTTCTCTTTTCACTTGTATTCTCAAGTTGTATTTTCTGATATTATTTTTTTCAACACAATGATATTTCCATCTACTTGATTGTGCTATGGTTATTCTCATCGGTCCTATAACCCTCATATTTGCTAGACCCCTTATTTTTTATATGTCTATATGTGACGAATATCCTACCAAATGTTACTTTTTTATATCGACAAGGAAAAACATTCTATGATATTGCCCTATCTCACTTGAGTTAATGCCATCAGATAAAATTATCTATGGATATGTTTTCTTATGACATAAATTGATATAAACCCATGTTTAAGGACACCTTATTTTAGCACATGGATTATTAACTACTTCCCTACCTAGCAACACATCAGGGAACTTTTTAGTGCGAATATTTCGTAATATGGTGAATATTCCTTTTGAAAATTTGAAAAGGGTGATGTTCTGGCGTGGGTCGTGACCTATTTGCCTAAAAATTACACTTTACCTTTTTTAGGAGTTTGCTTCACCTACCCTTGAAAAATATCCCCCTATTAATCCCTAGATATCATTCCAGTAGGTAACACTTCACTTCACCTTGTCAACAAGATGATAATCCATATTGCAGACGCGCGACAAGTGGGTCATTTATTGACGTCCGATAAGGAGGGTTTGAAGACGTGCAAAAATGGGTTATTTTGTTATGCCGACACTGGAATCGTTAACGTGTGATAAGGAGTACTACAACTATTGACGCATAGTATATGCAATGACAAAGAGTTTTTCATGAGCGACACAAGATTTTTTGATGCGCAAGCAGGGGCGGAGGCTACAGACTCGCGTAGAAGATTTGTTTTGTCACGTGTCAACAAATCACCCTCGTTACGCGTGTCAACAGACCCATGAAAACGCTCCAACAACCTTGTTGACGTGCCGTCAATGAAGGTTTGTTGACTCGCATCAACAACCTTGTTTGACGTGCGACGCCGCTTCAA
>CM034155.1:555820407-555916092 GCA_019776745.2 Taxus chinensis
CTGTAAGAGGCATGATGAAAGTCAGGACGGCTTGACCGGAAATGCACAATGAGTAATTGGAGGCATACTGGGTTTAAAATAATGATATCTTATGAAAGAAATTATTAGCTATTTTTTACTAAAAAGAGTATGTTTAAATGATGTAACCATGGTGTGGTTATATGTTGGTTGGGATGTTTGTTTACCTGATAGAACATGTTAAAGTGATGTAAATATGGTGATATTGTGCTAATTTTTTAGAGCTTCTCATTGACTAAAAAAAATACTATTCTTAATCATATTGTTTTTACGAAGTTATGTAGAAATTTTAAATGTCAAATGCTTATTGATTGAAGCTGGAATTACAGATGTATTGACCTTTGTGATTAGATGGAAACATGATCACTGAATAGAAATTGGTTGTTCTATTTGTGTGCATCCATAGTTGTATCTTTATAGAAACTACGTAGGTAATACATTTTCAGCTATATTACCATGTGCTTGTTGATAAAACAACATGTATATTCTTTCATATTTATTGATTAATTGCATCAGAAAATGGAGTAGTTCATCGTCATGCCAGTTCACTTTTGAACTAACAATCATACCACTACTCTAGTCTTACAGGACCATTAGTCATTACATTTCGGATGTGCAGAAACTTGTGTCTTGTGAAGTTTTATCGTTAGCATGGATCTAAATGAGATACTTGGATTTCAATTGTGTGAAAGGATGATATCCTTGAATTTGTTGGCTGAAATTATTGGGATCCTGACCCATTGTAAATATTTAAAACCTCACGATGTGAGAATTATTATACCGGTTATATATTATTTTTGCCTTAACGACATATGTAATATATGATTTTAATAAAGAGATTATTACTTTGTGTGTAAATAATATCTCAATATGAGTAAATGATGAATACTTGAGTTGTGAAATCTTACTTTTCACAAATTGTTGACTACATTTATATGATAGTTATCAATGTATGAAGTCGATAATTGGGCAATTATTGTAACAATTAATTGTCTTAATTTTCTAAATTAATAAGTTATTTACTGGCGTAGCTAATCAAAGGAATAATTAAATATACATGTTTTATTATATATTTAATTCGGCCTTTTGGTAAACTTGGTATTAATATGATAAGAATGTAAATCTTGTTGTAAAAGGTAATTTAAGGTTAAAGAATCAAACATCAAGAAAAAGAGACTAAATAAGATAGTAAATAGATGAAAAAGATCCATTAGGCATATTAAGGGATAAGTACATGTAGAATGTTGATATAGTTACATTTCAGCATAACGAATGTACTTATCTCATAAAGATCCTAATTGGCCTTTAGAATCTATCTCGATATAAACTCTTGCAAGATAGGTTTAATTGGAAATAAAATAAAAACAACTATAAAGATCTAGATAAATGTGAAAGGGATAGTTGTGAGTTGGCGAAAGACTTAAAAATCATAAGACTAGTGTGTTGTCTTGAATTTAGCCGTAACTTGCATGGCGGATAACTTTGGCCAAAGTAATGCATTGATGGTTGTGCATTGTCTGATCACCTAGTCCTCCAATTAAAAATAATAATTTTTTATAACCTGATGATGGGAAGTTCAAATACTAAACATGAGGTAGCTAATGGTCGGATAACGGAATATGAAGTTGGGAAACTTGCTTCGTGGTAGACCCAATGAATTTCACATAGTTCCCATGACCTTTAAAAGGTTGAGCCGATATGCTAGTAAGCATTGTCACTCGAAGTAGTGACAAAGGGAAATCGTGGAGATCTGGCTACACCCTTCTCAGCCACATATGACTTGCATTGATGTTATCGAATAGATCAAAAGAGAAAAAATTCATTAATGAATTTGATTAAATAAATCTATACAATCACAGTTGTATAATTTGTTATTATGTTTATGTGTTAAAAAATCCTCATATTTCAGCTCTTGTAATTATGACCGTTACAATTTGGTATCAGAGCCAAAGGCTCAGACACTTTGACATTAATGGGACACACGTTCTAATAAAAGTATCCTCTTTTATAAAAAGGGAAACTATGGCTAGGCCGGCAACAAGAGCTAGTTATGGCCAAGTGACAGTGGGGTAAATATTGATGACAGTTGGATAATACGGCTACTAAGCTAGAAGAAATCCTCATCTTTTGAATGACACCCGAAATCAAGTTGTTGCCTTAGGAACAACAAGGTCAGGGTGGTGAAGAGAATGAGGATCATACAGATGAGAATCAGGGTGATAAGCAATATGATGATCAACCTGAGCACCTGAATGAAAAGCAAGGCTGGTTGCTGAGTTAGCAAGGGACATTAAAATAAGATCCACACCCTAAATTTGCTGGTATAGACTCTTGGGGATGGTGTCTGGAAAATTGGATCTCTAAATGGAAAAGTATTTGTAGATTATGGACTTTTCAAAGGAGACCAAAGCAGTATGGAGAGCCTACCAATTGTCTCATGAAGGCATATTCCTAATGGGATAACCAGAAAATGGAACTAGGAATTGATTCTGGTATGATCACATGGGAGCGGTTCAAGGCTTACTTCTGTTAAAGATGGCTACCTCAGCTATACTTTGACCAAAAGATGCAGGAATTCCCAAATCTGACTCAAGGAAAGTACTCAGTTACAGAATATTGGGAACGTTTCACTCGATTGTCTGAAATATGTTCCTTTGTATCAAAGGATGAGAAGTTTAGAATGAGAAAATTTATAATGGGGATTAAATCCTAGTATTGGTGGTGAGGTAGATGTTCATGGACCTACCTCGATGGAAATAGTTTTTAAAAAATCTATCAAGCAAGAACTATAAGCTGCGAAGTATTTATGCCTCTAAAGAGGAAAACAGAGGGAAAAATAGCAATTTCGAAACATCAACCGCAAGTAAACTAGCATGGAAAAAGGGAAACAAAAAGTTCAAACTTGTCAATAAAAGAGGGATAGTGGGTAGAATTGTTGTGAATAATAATAAAAATGGGCAACAAGGAACAAATTTTCATCCAGAATAAGATTGAGAGAAAGGACCATTGGGAGGATGTTTTAAGTGTGGTAGTGATCATTTCACTAACAACTATCTGCCAAGAGGACAATGGAATAACCATCCGAAAGGATTTACTGTAGTAAATAAAGAGGGGCAACAACATAAGATTTATGTTACAATCCATAATAAGCAAACGGGAAAAGCAAGCGACTCCAATAGAAACTTCAAGTAAGAGTTTTGGAGAACCTATTTTTGTTTTATTTGATTCTAGTTCAACTAAATGTTTTGTTTCATCTAAAGTTGTTGATAAACTCAAAATAAGAGCTAGGTACATGGAACACACTTGGACTGTATAGTATGGAAATAATGTTGTACATGGAAATAATGAATTAGTTGAGTTGAAAGCTAAATTACATGAATTGTTGTCCTTGGGTTTAATTAGACCAAGTATAACACCATGGAGTGGATCGGTTATCTTCGTAAAAAAGAAGGATGGGACCCTTAGACTTTGTATTGATTATCGTATACTCAACAAGGTAATAGTGAAGAATCGGTAAATGCTGCCCCAAATCGATGATCTATTTGATCAAATGGGGGGTGCAAATTTTTTTTCCAAGATTGATCTTAGATCTGGTTATCATCAACTACGAATCAAGGATGAAGATATCCAGAAAACCACTTTTAGAACAAGGTATGGGCATTATGAGTATACAGTTTTTCCCTTTGATCTAACAAATGCACCCTGTCGCTTTCATGAACTTGATGAACAACGTGTTTAGGGAATACTTAGGACCAATTTTTACTATCTTTCTTGATGATATATTAATATCTTCAAGAATGAGGAAGAACATGATGAACATTTAAGGATTTTGCTAGGATTCTCAGAAAACATAAAATTATATGGAAAATTATCTAAGTGTGCTTTCTATCAATACAAGTACAATACTTAGGCCACTTATTAAGTAATGAATGAAATCTCAGTGGACCCTTCGAAGCTCAATGCTAAGCATGGAATGGCCATTACCAAAGGATATGCATGAAGTGAGAAGTTTTATGGTCTAGCAGGCTACTATCGAAAGTTCGTAAAGGACTTCTCTAGGTTAGCAAGACATCTCACTTCTTTACAAAAGAAGGTTAAGAAATTTGTTTAGGACAATAAGCATGAAGAATCCTTTAATCAGTAAAAGGTAGACTCACAAGTGCTCTAGTGTTGAAGATTCTGGATCCAAATGGGAACTTCTTAGTGGTAACCGATGCTTCAGGGGAAGGTTTGGGCGGAGTACTACTACAAGATGGGCATGTGGTAGCTTTTGAAAGTACAGGATGAACATTTACATCCATCAGGACTATTATATCCTCACAACGTGCCAGAATATAAGTGGGAAGTTATAAGTATGGATTTTATCCAAGGTATACCTATGTCCCAAAATAAACATGATGTTATACTTGTAGTTGTAAACAAGTTAACTAAAGTGGCACATATTATAGCAGGTAATTTAATGGATAATTCACCCATACTGGAAAAAAGGTTTGTACAAGAAGTTTTCTAATTACATGGAGTTCCAAACGTAATAATTTTAGAAAGGGACTCAAGGATAACTTCCATATTTTTACAGAATTTGTATGCTGCCTTAGGGACAAAACTAAACATAATTTCTACCTACCATCCGAAAACTGATGGTCAAACCGAAAGAGTAAATCAAGTGTTAGAAGATTTACTAAGAATGTATTGCATGGATCAGCAATATAAATGGGAAGAGTATTTTCCCTTGGTTGAATTTTCCTATAATAACACTTACCATTCTTCCATTCAGATGGCTCCTTTTGAGGCCTTATATGGTCGTAGGTGTAGAACACTTATAAGTTGGGATAATCCTGAAGATATGGTACTAACTGGACCATAAATGCTTTCAGAAATGGAAAAATAGGTTAAATTAATCCAAGAAAGAGTGAAAGACGAAGCAAATAGGTAGAAAACTTATTCATATTTAAAAATAATTGACAGAAAGTTCAACGTGGGAGATAAATTTTGTCTTAAGGTCAAACCTAAAAAGAGTTCCATTTTGTTTGGCGTGTCAGCCAAACTATCTCCTAGGTTTGTAGGACCATTTGAAGTCCTAGAGGTCATTGGACTAGTAGCCTATAAGCTATCACTGACTCCCACTCTATCTAGGCTACACAGTGTATTTCATGTATCCTTGCTTAAGAAATATGTACTAATTTAACACCTGTTCTTAATTGGGATTCATTGCAGGTTCTAGATCCAGGGGTAGTCGTGGTTGATCCTATAAGGATACTAGAAACCTAGAAGTTGCACTTGAGAAATCGTGAGGTTTCAGAATGTACGGTCCAGTGGGACAAATATTCTGAAGAAAGTGCCACTTGAGAGAATTTGGAAGATATCCAGACTACTTTTCCGCATCTGTTTGACTGATTTTTATGAACATGTTTTGTTAAAGTACTAATTCAGTATATCTGTAAAAGTGGTAGATAAGAAAATTCTATGCATAAGCCTACAACTGAATATTGGGACTAAAATAATTTTTGATTAATAGTTACTGTTGAAGATTTTGTTAATGAACCCAGAAAATCTGTCGTTTTGGTAGTAATTTATTATGTCTACAGATTATATATGATTGATTTTCTATATGTACAAGGGTTGTTTTGACCTTTATGATTCAACTGAAATAATATTGCTACAAATTCTGAGATGCTTTGAAATATATTTATGTAGCAAATGAATAGTAGGTTAGTTTATTTATTTATCCTAAAATCATCGAGACGATGATTATTCTAATGGGTGGAGTATGTAACATCCCAAAATTTCTTGTAAGTTAAATTAAATATGGTTAGGTTTAAACAAGATTAGATAAGATCCTCATTGGATGGAAAATTCATTTGGTTCATCGTATCATGACCCACAGCTTCTGCTATAGGGCATGAGATTGCAGAACGAATAACCCCACACCCACCTTGACGATCATTCCTAAAACATGATTAGGCCTTAATTATAGGTAAAAAAGTTCATAAATGATAGTGAATCTTTCAGTTATTTATATTTTGGTTACTTTATTTTAATCAGTTTCGTCGTTTTTTGTTTTGTTCGACTTTTGCATGACCACGATAATAATTGTCTCTGTTTAATTTGACAATGCTATATCAAGCCAACTTTATGAGAATATTCCAATTATTATTTATAGACTTTGTGATTTTCATATTGGAATGTTTTATATAAACCTGGAAATTCAACTAATTTTTATGGTAATATATTGTTGGAAATATATGGACTTGTACTATGAAGATTAATTTTAACTTAACCCTTAAGTTGGGTAACAACTAAAGTAAAAAAATGTATGAAATATTAAAGTAAAAATGTAACACCTATAATTGATAAGATGACAATTTGAAAAGGCACATCTTACTATAAGATCTGCCCGAGTGATATTACGTTTACCACACGTGCCAAAGCCTTTTAAGTGTCACATCATCATAATGGGGAAATTATGACAACCACCCCCAAAATTAAAGGCTTTCTCGCTACTGATTTTGCTGACACCAAAAACAGTAACAAAAAACCACAACATGCTAATTAATAGAAGAACAATCATTATGAACAATTTGTAGAAGATCATTCGGGAAATTCCCTAATCCAATAATACTGATTTTCCTGAAGGACTCCCGTATTTGCGAGTTGGTCTGCCACTTTATTCCCTTCTCTATAAACGTGCTAAGACCTGACTTCCTGAAAGCGGTTTTGAAGGATGCGGATGTCAACTATTATATTCTTGATAGTTCACTGCCCCGGATCTTCCAAGTTTAGGATCTTTATGATGTTGAGAGAATCACTCTCAATTATCAGACATCCACTCCTAATTTTAAGAGTTACTTCAAGGCCTTTAATAATAGCCAACACCTCATCCATATGGTTATTACCCTCATTAAAGTTAGTTGCAGTAGTAGCAAGATGGGCACCAATGTTATTACGAAGAATAACACCCCCACCAGATTTACTGGGATTCCCTTTAGAGGAACCATCAATGTTTATCTTGATCCAACTAGGAGGGGGAGGAGACCATAAGACCCCAAAACACGCTGCAACCGATGGTTTAGCTCTAAGTTGTATTACAAGTTGTTGACACAAAATTTTGTTGCCACAAAATTGAACTTTTTGTTGATATTTCTTCTAGAGGTATCTGTTAATATTGTCTTGGAAGAGAAGAGTGATGTTTTTGGCAACCTGTGTGGGATCCATTCTTTGTTCTTAGAAAATTCTCATGTTTCTTTCCTTCTAGATACCCCAGAGGCCATGAGGGAGGATAAGATTCCAAGAAAGAGAGAGGATCTGGTGTGAGAAGGGAGAACACCATTGTTGGAAAGTATCCTGAAGAGATTCAGGAAAGATCTAGACAATACCAAAAAATTTATAAGCCAACTCCATATGGAATGAGAAAAAGAACAATGTAGTAGCAAGTGGGAGGAGGACTGCAAAGCATTGTAACATAGAACACAATGAGAAGGTATCGAAAATCTCCTTCTTTTAATATTTTCACTAGATAGGAAGGCATTTCTAAAAGAGCCAGGAAAAAGCAATTTTAGGGATAACCTCCTTAGGCCAGATGCTGCTGAGAGGGGGGCCTGAGCTAATAGGAGGTTGAGAATCATAAGCATCTTTAACTATGAAGGATCTAGAAGGAGAGAGAGGCCAGATACATTCATCCGCAGGAGAGGAAAAAGGAATGTATTGTGAAGCGAGGAAGTCTCTAAGATATTTCAAGCATTGACTCTAGATTTCACTAATGCCCTGCCAGTCAGGAATATGCCGAGAAGGGATAGAGTTGGATCTAAGCTAGTATCCATTAACTTTCTTCCCATGGTGATTGATAAGGGGTATTTTTATTATACCCATGAAGGATCCTGGCAGAGAGGTTTATCTCCAATCCACCAATCCAACCAGAATTCTATCTAGCTTCCATTGTCCAAATGTCATTTAGTGCTGCACACAGAAGAGGCAGAGTGTGTTCAAAGAAAATTTGTGAAAGCCATGGACATGGGGTAAGAATCTCTAAAGAAACCCCAAAGGCTTTTAACAAACTAGTCAATGGACCATCAGATAAGAGATAAACAAGGATTCATCACTTTAAATACATTATTCTTGAAAGAAACAAGAAAATCTAGCATATATAGTAATCCTCTATTCTTAAAATCTTTAAAATGAACCTAGGTAGATTCTAAGCAATCATTTATGTGATTATGAGAATGAGATATCACCATTAATGGCTTCAAGGCCAATGGTCATTCCCATTTACTCAATGCTTGTGTCTGTAGTACAATGACAAAGCAATAACTCAATAAAACAAATGAAATAAACTCTAAACCCTAAGCAAAATGTTATAGTTTATGTTAGGAAGAAGGAGAGTTCTTAGAAATGGTCTAGGGGTAGTGAGTTATTTATAGTTTTCAAATTTCAGAAATGGGAAACTTTTGGTGCATGTGGGACAAAAGGATAAGCCAAAAGGCAATTTAGAGAGTCAAAAGAATATTTGACTAGGTTTAAAAGAGTTTAATCATGGTTTAGGGTTCATGAAACTAGGTTAGACTAATAATCCTATTTAGAGAAGAATTAGGGTTTCAAGACGGTTTTGAGGGGTCTAATGAATCCAATGAAATTGTTTGATAGACTAGGAAGTTAGTAAAAGTGGCATAGAAGAGGGTGAGAAGAAAATTTAAAGCTAATAATGGACTATATTAACCCCATTAATTGATCCATAGAATAAATACAACTAAAATAATGTCGTAAATGATGAGTTGGAGGAGGCCCTATTGATGAGGTATCATCAGTTTGCAAGAAGGAGAATAGTTAGTGCAATATTAGGAATAATAATGCTTTGATCAAACTATAGGTGTCTAAATTTTCCCCTCTTTGGGGTGTCAAGTGTTGATGGGGTGATGGCGGAACTCAATCGATGATCGAAAAGAGAACATAAGAAAGAAAATGTGAAGAGAAGATGAGAAAACAACAAGAAAAGGGGATATTGAACTATCCACAAACCAGTGCTTATAGAAACAATTTATAATCATCATTTTGTTTAGAATCCTCATCATCAGTCCTTATTAAAATGTGAGTATACAACGAAAGCGTAAAATGACATGAAAATCCAAGATACAAATAATCTTCCCTTGCTAAAACAACAAATCCATGCAACATACAAACATGTAATGCAATATGAGAAGTAAACAAACTCACCTAACAGGGAAATAAGTACAATCACACACATTCAAACCAACAACGTTCAAGATGGTTGCACAAATATTTTGTTATCGAATTGAAATCCCAAAGGCTCTAGTAAATGATAAGGGTTTAAAATGATGCCCCAAGAAATTGGTATATGTAAGGGAAATGTTGGAGGACACTTAGGTCCAATGAAAAAGCAGTGTGCATAGCGCAACAATACTAGTCAACTCGTGCCCCAGAGTATCAATGAAGTAAGAAGCATTGCTTTTGTAAATGGGTTGGAGATTCAGATGATCCGAGAGTCATTTTAAAACATGTGGAAATGCCAACAAGATATGAGATGAATGCCATGTGAAAGACAAAAATTTCAGTTGTAAATGAGTTAATTACCAATTTTAGTCTATTTTCAATGTTTTCACGATGTTTTTGGGTTTTTGGATGATTTTATAATTTTTTAACTTTTTTGATCGGTCAGAAGAATTTAAGAGATAAAATATCTCCTAAAAGTACGTGAAAATGCCCTGAGGTGAAGAAAACAGGTATCATGTGGCAGTAAAATGCCTCGGCGAGGAGAAAAATGAGCCAAAAATAATTATTTAATAAAAATAATAATCGTGACGGGTAGAATAGAGGAGAAAAAAAGAGAAATGATATAGAATAGCACTTGGAATACTCGTAAATCATTCCAGGGTGAAGAAGTGACTGCTAGGTGACAATGAGTTCTCCAAAGTGTGAAAATAAGCAAAAATAATTATTTAAATATAAAAAAAATCATTTTCGTGAGCAGAAGAAGTGTTAGAGTGACCGCGATGGAGAAAACATGCCCCAAGGGCATTGCGGCGGCCTAATATACCCAGTTGGGGCGGGTAAATCAATCATGATAGGTTCATTTGTAGCAGAGCTCTTGTGATTTTTTACCGCAAGCGAGTGTGAGAGCCTTGGAGTGAGATGGTGGGGCTACCGAGCAGGAGGAGATGAGTAGATCACATTCGAGGGAATTTGAGAGCACCTTAGGGACCCAGTGGATGGACCTTACATGAGTGCCCCATCCTTCCTTTTTCATTTGCGCATTTAATGTCATTTTTAGGTCGCTTTTATTCTAGATTAGGGGATTTTTGACATATGCGTGCATGTGCATGCGTCAAATTGATAGGTACGCATAGGTGTATGCGTCAAAAAATAGGTATGCATACACGTATTCGTCGAAAAATGGGTCTGCGCATACATATCCATTGAAGGGAGGGCATGATCATCGGGTGGAAAAACACATGGATGCGCACACGAGCGCATCAAAGGGTATTCATATGCACTAGACTGGAGGCGTATGCATCCTGGGTGAATAGGATAGATAGATAGGAAACGAGGGGCGTACGCATCAGAATGGGGACGTAGGTGCCAAAGTGGAGGCGTACACGTGCCGAGTGTGTATATGTTGAGATAGGCGCACATGCATCGAAGTAAGCGCACATGCGCTAGGGGAAAGAGGACAATTAATCCTCACAAACAACTAGCTAAGGATAAATGAAAATAGACTAGATTGTTGTAGAAGAAAGTGAAAAATTAGTCTGTTAGACAAACAAAAGAATAATTTGACTAGAAAACTAGATAGAAGTAGATAGAAATGTAACCCTAACGCATGTATCTTTTGTTGCAGTGGATACTACCTGTCTTTCTAACCTACAAAAGATATGACCGGATAGTGGTGATAGAGGTGAAATTCGACGAGGATGACCAGAGGATACTAGACATTCTTTTATATTTCACAGGATTAGCCTACGTGGCCGGCATGCCACAGCTTAGCTTGGATCATGGCCTACTAACAACCCTAGCCGAGCGATAGCAGAGTGAGAGTCAGTGCTTCCGGCTTCCTACTAGCGAGATCATGATCACATTGGAGGATGTATGGCATATCATGCGGGTACCTATCTAGGGTGAGCTGATTTGGTATATGAGTCACCAACCAAACATTGATTAGTGTATCATCGAGTTATTTGGCATCCCAGCTATACTACACCGTGGGATGAGAGCCAGATTATCAATGTGTAGATGATCCTGAGTTGGATCATATTGTAATCTATTTGATGGCTTTTATCAGTGGAGTTTTACTCCATGACAAAACTAGAGCTTCATTTCCTCTTGACCTCATTGGAGTGATACCTAGCTTGATAGATAGTGTGACCTACTACTCGGGCTAGTGTATACTGGTGCACTTATACTAGGATCTTCATCTGATTACATACTACCGTCAGAAGATGGTAGGACTGGACAGGTTACTGCAGATATGGGCATGGGATCACATTTCCATTATTCGCCCTATAGGTTTTATGAGAGCTTGAGCTCTAGAGGAGCCTTCTAGTATGGGTTGGGTTTCGATTGGAGATGACATGCTGCCACACATGTGAGATGTGTATCATTACCACCGCAAGTTAGATGATCTACAACATGTTGTAATGGTATGGAGGCCATACAGACATTTTTAGTGGCCTTAGAATGGCCTAGAGGTCATTACTACGGCAGTTGAGCACTTCATGCTGGGGAGCCGCAACTATATACTGGACATTTACAGGGTAGATTGGTATCAGAGACAGTTTGCAATCACCCAAGAATACCTGAGATAGATATGTGGTATGCTCGCAGGGCCAGTGAGTACTTCAACATGGGGCCACAAATTTCCATGGGCCAAGCATTGGCCAACTTCTAATAGGTGGTGCTTGCCATGTGGGTTCCCTTGAAATAGTTTTAAGATCTAGGTTGTACCCCTTAGTATGCCCCATGGTACCACAGAGTGATTCCTTGTCTATTGACGAATCCTAGAGCTGCATAGGAGGCAGGAGTGAGGGTACCCCCATTGGGGACTCCTAGTGGTGATGAGGGTGGAGGGGGTGTTGGTGATAGTGGGGATGGCAGAGGTGATGATGACAATGATGATCCTTTTGACGTCCAGCGTCATGACGGGGGTGGGGGGCATGGTCCTTCACTACAACAGCCATAGGCATATGGTCCCAGACTCAGACAAAGATAGGCACACCAAGCACTAAAGATAGAGTTACCTCCAGTAGGAATTCTAATGGGGATATATTCCCCTTTACAATAGGTATTTCCACAACAGCGTCTACCACCTCATGCTCCATAAGGTGGTGGCAATGATGGATAACTAGTTGTACTACAATAGTAGCTACAGGCGGCGATAGCCATTTAGTTATAGGTGGCAGGTGAGAGAGACCAGACCAGGGCAAAGGTAAAGGCCTTGATAGCAGAGAGGGATCAAGCTAGAGTATAGGTATAGACCTTGACAGCTGAGAGAGATCATGCCAAAGCACAGGCCGCTCAAGGTGGGGATGGTGCAGTGGGGAAGCACCATGTCATTCAGTTAGCAACACAGGGGGATTAGATATTGAGAGTTTTACATCTGTCACAGACTCAGGTAAAAAGTGTCACTGGACAGCGGTATTAGGCATGGTATAGACGTAAGGTTTTACTATTCATAGAGACCAGGCGAGAGCTCAAGTCCATACCATTACTGTAGACGGGGATCGGGAGGCCGCCACTACAAGACATGCCCATGCCGATAGGGGAAAATTGACAGGTGAGCAGGATGTCGCTGTACAGGTAGCTAGTGCCTTAGGGAACACATAGATGATCCAAGATTTTATGAGAGCTAGTGGCGAGGCCTTGTATTACAGGATATCCTATTGTAGAGAATTTCTAGCAGAGCAGCGAGTGGCTCCCTTTGATCATTTAGATGTACTTAGGATAGGCTCTATATTGCAAAGGTCGGGCTGATTAGTCAGGTTCGTACAACAACTAGCTAGACAACAAGGTGGCACTCCTGGAGCCGGCCCATCATAACCACTACTGTTTCATCCCCCAAGACATAGACTAGGAAACCCCAAAGAGGGAAAGAGCTATGGTTGATCTTCCCCTCTTTGTACAGATTTATGTATGTATTCAGGCCTCTTATGAAGGCTTATTTTGATCAATGTATGTATTTGATGTATCATTATTGTGATTATGCCTCTTGATGAAGGACCAGTTTTGATTCACGCCCTTTAGATGGAAGATTGTATTGATGATGTATATCCCTTTTTTGAGACAGACATTTGTACATATTTTATATGGACATTTTATGGTTTATACTTGTCATGTTTTGATATTCCCTTATGACAATGATTCATGTTTTGCAAATGTATGAGTGTATCATGATGTATGATTTTCTCATTTCCCATGTATATGTTAGATAGAGATGGCGTATCTCATGTTTTGTACTAATGATATATCGTAGATAATATCATATATATTTGATTTATGACAATTTATAATTTATATTCTAGCACTTGGGATGATACTAGATGATATTGGTGTGGGGCGGATAGATTAGTGATTATGCGCAACCCCTCTTGTCCCCATTGATGATACGATATGTGATGATTAGCTTATCATACATGCATGATGTAAAACTTAGCATTTTTTTATATATGATGTATTTTATGATGTTAGATGTGATGAATGGTAGATGATAGATGTGATAACAATGGATGTGCAACAAACAAACACACAAGAAAAATTTAATCAAAACCAAACAAGCATATACATACAAAACAACACAACAATATGTAACTAATAATGAACTCATGCAAAATTTAACAACAAATTAAATTGACATTCAATCTAAGTAAAATGAATCCTAAAAGATGCACATAGAAAATGATAAAAAAGACAACATTATTTTACAAGTGAACTCAATGCAATACACAATTAAATCAAACAAGATGTAATCTAAGGTAAGCAACTAGACCATTCTTATAAGTCACACAACACAAAAAGACACCCAAAATCAAAACTATACAAACCAACAACTAAAAGCAATTAACCACTTTTGCGGGACAACATTGATATATTTTCTAATGTGTTTGGGTTATCTTTTAAAGACAACTTCTCAAGGCTACTGTTCAGATTGTTTTCGAGGTTTTCCTAAGACCATGTTACAAAGTTGGTGTAGCTTTGTCTCTATAAGGGAGATTTTTTGAATGTTTAGGTTTTTTGTGCATCATTTTCTAAATGTTTTTGTATTTTATAAGGTCATGTTTTGAAAGAAATGTACAAAGACAAAGAACCATGGACTCCCCCAGCGTGATGTGGGAATATACAAAGGGCAGAATGCCATGTGCATATGTATGAGAAAGTGGAACATGAAGGTGCCCCTAGTATTAGATGAAAATATTCAAAAGCACATACTTTATGCAGTTATGAGAGAAAATAAGCCAGATCACGGCCCGACATTTCCTAGACCTAGAAAAGAAAATTATTTCTAGAAAGTGGTTAGGGTTACCCATCCTGATGCAATAGTGACATGTGACCGAAGAATCCTCCTTGAGTGCCGGAAACCATTTTTCACCCAAAGACTTGCCCATTGCGCCATAATTATGTGGTTTTCACACGTGGACAATCTATTTTTTTACTATTTTCTCAATTTTTCATGTTTTGCTTGTTTATTCTTTGTTTTTCTACTTTTTAGTTCTTATCTGATATTCACACCATACTTAAGCATAGAAGTGGTTGAGATGCATGGAGTTCATAGGTTTCGGAAGCTCCTAACCATATGAATATGCCAATTTATAATCTCCTGATCCATACTTAGAAATCACCACATAAGGCCCTAGCCAGTTAGCTTCAAACTTACCTTTCTTTTCTATGTCTTTGACGGTATTCTTTTGATTTTATTTCAGGACTAGATCACCTACATAAAATTCACGATGAATGATCCATTTGTTATATCCTCTTGATATTGTGTTTTGATAGACCTTGAGGTGATTAAGTGCTCTTATACATTTTTCATCCAACAACTCTAGTTCTGCTAGCCGAGCTACTCTATAGTATTCATCTTTATCAAGATAATCTTGGAGAGATATTCTCAGGGAGGGAAGCTCCACTTCTAAGGGTATGATGGCTTCAGTTCCATAAACTAGGGAATATGGGGTCACATTAGTAGGAGTGTGGATGGAGGTTCGATAGGCCCAGAGGGCGGGATGTATCTGTAAGTGTCAATTACGCCCAGTCTTACTTACCATTTTCTCCATGATTTGTACAAGGGTTTTATTGGTAGCTTCGTCTTGCCCATTACCTTAGGGGTAATAGGGGGTAGACCACTTGAGTTGAATACGGAAGCATTGACACAATGTCTTAATTGTTTTTTTGAAGGATTTACCATTATTAGTGATAATGGAGGAAGGGATACCATAACGGCAGATGAGATGGTTCATGATGAATTTGGAAATTTGTGCACCAATGACATAAGTAAGTGGGACAACCTCTACCCATTTAGTAAAATATTTGGTGGCAATGATAATGTTGGTGTGGCCAATTTGAAGAAGAAGGATAGAGCTTCCCTATGAGATCCAGGCCCCATTTGGAAAACAACCAAGGTGTCGAAATAGGCTGCAAAGCATGTGTTGGTGCATGTATCAAGTTCCCATACTTTTTGCATAGCTCACATTTATTGATGAAATTACAATAGTCTGCTTTCATGGTGGGCCAATAATAACCTACCCTTAAGATATTTTTAGCCAGGACCATACCACTAGTGTGTGCTCCACAAATGCCACCGTGTACTTCCTTAATAGCGTGGATTAAGTCAGTAACATCCAAACAACGAAGCATATTCCCGTCGTAGCCATGATGATAAAGGGTGCCTCCTAGTAGGGTATAACGGGCTATACGGTGGATAAGGATTTTCTTCTTAGAATGGGTAATGTCTTGGGGAAATGTGCCATCTTGTAGGTATCTAAATATAGGTTCATACCAAGGGGAGGATGGACCAACAATCTCACATGCCAAACAAGATTTTGGCATGTCATATGCGGGTATTTGTAAATGCTCTAAAAAGAAAGGCATTTTTCTCTCCTGAGGTGGAATGCGTAAGAGAGATCCAATTGTAGCCATAGCATCTATTGATCTATTATGTAGCCTTGGTCTTTTCTCAAAGACAAATTGTGTAAAATACTCCTTCAAGGTTTCAACAAACTTCTTGTATGAAACAAGTTTATCATCGTTGACCTTATACTCATCATTAACTTGTTTAATGATAAGTTGGGAGTCCCCAATGACTCGTAGTTGTCTAATATTCCAAGTGATAACCAACTTGAGACCAACAATGAGTGCCTCATACTCTGTAATGTTATTAGTGTAAGGGAATCCCAAACGGAATACTCTCGCAATAACCTCACCTGTGGGAGTGATGAGCACTACCCCTGCCCCCGATCAGTGGAAGGTGAATGATCCATCAAAATGGAATTACCATTCTACATGATCTTCAACATACATCATGGATGCATCTACAAGGTCCATACACAAAGGTTCCATTCCTGGTAGAGGAGCTTATGCCAACTGATCAGCCAATACTTGTCCTTTCAATGATTTCTAATTTACAAACTCAATGTTAAATTCACTTAGGAGAATGATCCAGTTAGCCATTCATCCTGTAAGAGCGGGCTTGGATAGAAGGTATTTGAGAGGATAAACTTTGGATATTATCTTGGTTTTTTTGTTAAGGAGATAATGACAAAGTTTTTGAAAGGTGAAGATGACTTCCAAACAAGACTTTTTGATATGCAAGTAATACAGTTCATAGGAAATTAAGGTGCGACTAAGATAATAAACTACCATTTCTTTATGGCCAAGGTCTTATTGGGAAAGTAGTGCACCAATATAAAATTGGGTAGCTAAGATGTATAAGAGGAGAGGTTTTCCTAGGGTAGGCGGCATGAGTACAAGTGGGTTAACCAGGTAATGTTTAAGTATTGCAGATGCCTTTTGACAGTCTAGTCCCCAGTTGAATGCAGCATCCTTCTTAAGGATATGCGTAAATGGGTGGCACTTATCCACAAGCTGTGAAATAAAACGGTGTATTGCCTGAATTTTTCCTTGTAAACTTCTCAGTTTTTTAAGATTTATAGGTGGAGGAATTTTTGTGATAGCTGTAACCTTTGTAGGATCCACCTCTATGCCTCTCTTTGAAATAATGAAACCTAGGAATTTTCCTATCAAAACACCAAAGATACACTTCTTGGGGTTTAAGCATACCATGTAATCCTGGAGACATTGGAAAATACGTCTCAGTGCTTTAGGGTGATCTCCTCTACTTTTGGACTTCGCCAAGATATCATCAACGTAATCCTTCATGATGTCATTCATCATGTCATGGAAGATGATGATCATTGCATGTTGATACGTATCCCCAACATTCTAGAGCCTGAAAGAAATGACCTTGTAACAAAATGTTCCCCAAGGGGTGATTAATTTTGTTTTATGTTGATCCTACTCTGTAATCCTGATTTGGTTATAACCTAAAAAACCATCCATTAAGGACAACATTTCATAACTAGCGATGGAATCAATGATCATGTCAATATTAGGCAAGGGGAATTCATCTTTAGGACATGCCTTATTGATGTTGTGGAAGTCGGTGCAGATCCTTATGCTAACAGGTTTCTTCTTAACAGGGACTATGTTAGATATCTAATCTTAATAGTCAATGGGATTAATAAAATTAGCAGTTAATAACTTTTCAAGTTCTTTTTTGACAAGGAGTACAATTTTAGGGTGCATCTTTCTCAATTTATGCTTGATGGGTTTGGTGTCTGGGTGCACAAAGAGGTTGTGCATGACCAAGTCTGGGTCCAAACCAGGCATATCAATGTATGACCATGTAAATATATCTCCATATTCTCTTAACAGCTCTACAAAAACCTTCTGCTCTTGAGATGAGAGCGAAGCTCCTAACTTTATCATTATAGGTTCCTCTTCCGAGAAAATGTTAACATTGATGGTTTCTTCCATAAACATATTAGATGTATCTTCCATCCGCGTAGGATCAGGGGGAAGAGTAAGGTCAACATCCCTAGGTAGCTCATAATTATCCTTGATTCGATAGATCATTTTGTCTCCAGGTTCTTCATTCTGTTTGTCTACAAGTACTTTAAAGAGTCTGTTGCTATGAGACTTCCGTTTATTCCTTGCACAAGGTTTCTCTAAAGTGTCCTTACACTTGCTTCCAACCTTCTTACTCAAGTGTCCACACATCTCTGTTTCTTCTCCAAAGTATTCGTAGGTGTCTAGTTAGAATGCAAATCCTTTCTTGTGATCCCCATCAGGAATATAATCCTTAAGTCCCATGAATTATCTGAATGCCTAGTCATTCTCAAATAAATTGATTGGAATGTGAAATTGTTGATCCCAATCTACACTTTTGGGATATACAAGGGTTACTTGGTAATTGGTTTGAGGCTTGGATCTAGATAAGGTAAGGATAGCCAAATCAGGGAATAGGTTAGTGGAGGCAAGATACTCATAGAGGATACATTGGGAATCTGTATCGCTATCTAAATGAGATGAATTTTCCTCGTGTTCGAAAGAGGTGGAATCAATCTCAAAGGGTGCATTATCATGAGGTCTTATTCCAAGACTAAGCTTGTTTGAT
Organism: Taxus chinensis; assembly: GCA_019776745.2. Taxonomy (NCBI): domain Eukaryota; kingdom Viridiplantae; phylum Streptophyta; class Pinopsida; order Cupressales; family Taxaceae; genus Taxus; species Taxus chinensis. Next base: position 555,839,093 of record CM034155.1, read on the forward strand.
TTGAAGCGAGGGATAGGAATGTGTTCTAATCACCCTTGTGCGTTGATACCAAATCCAAACCAATTGTAACCCATGATGTACATCATATGGTGGCCTTTGACATATATCGAGGCCTGATGGCATGAAGCCATAGTACCTTTAGGTACTCTTCGGGTGGGATCTTCTACCATCTATTCCTCATATAAGAAAACACTAGGAATGAACTTGTCTAATGGTTTATGGCATTGATTATGGGTGCTTTTGAACTGAAAATAGGGTTTACCATGTGTCATAAGTGACACTGATAAATTTGATAGTAATAAAGCTTTTTTAAGAGTGAACGGATCGCCTGGGCCATATTTTTTTGACGTTTTTTCACATGATCCGAAAGAGTTGACCAATGAGGGAAAGTCTTGATTATAAGGGGTGAGTGAATATGGATCTACGCATCCCTTGATAGCCTTTATTTTCAAAGGAACAATAATCTCTGCAGAAGGACATTCATAAGTTGCATGAGAAAAACTGTGCAAGGCTCTACAATGTGTAAATGGATCTGGATGACCCTGAATGTTGATTATCTATACTTTATGGCACATTTTGATTCATTGATAGAAATTTGAAGGAATGGTCTGCATGGCATGGATCCATGGGCATCATAAGAGCATGTTGTATGGTATATCCAAGTCAAGGACATGGAACGTTTTATCATGAAAATTCAGCCCTACTTCCATTGGATCTACTATAGTGCCTACTGACTCTCACTCCTCATTATCATAGGCCATGATCGTAATAGTTTTGGAACCTAAATCCATTTTTGAGTGGCATAGTTGTTTAACCAGCTTTAAAGTACAAATGTTTAAACTAGATTAGCCATCCACAAGTACTATCTTGATCTTGTAGTAGGTAACAACTACTTATATATATAAAGGTAGGTTGCATTTTTTTGTCGTTACGCGTGATTACGACGTGATCAAAAGTGATATGATCATTGGAGTCAAGGTGTGTAATCATGGCTTGGAGGTGTGCAGGATCTACATCACTAGAGACTCCTAAAATCTGCATTGTTTTATATAATATGTTTTTATGTGTAGTAGAGATTTTGACCTGAGATCTAAGATTGATATCCTAGTAGGCTTCTTCTCTAACTATTCTATTAGATTGTACTGACCTTTCTAAGGGATAGGTAGGGGGTCTGTTATGATCAAACGAGTGTGTCACATCCCAACTACACAAATCTTTTCTAAGATCCTAATAGTATTGACTTGTTCATCAGACGAATGGATACATCATATGTGGGAATCGAAGGGGATATCATTGGTGGGATGATACTAGGTAGAAGTCCTATAGTCATTGGAATTTTTTCTATTATCTGGCTTCCTTTTATTTTTATCTGCATGGTTAGGAAAGGGCTCTTTGAAGATACCCATTTTCTCATTTGGACCTTGTCCTGAGTCAAGGGGAGAATCTACACGTGATGATTTTTCCTTCTTTAATGAGGTCTTATATGTAATGATGTAGTGTCAAGCACCTATATGTCTTGTTCCCTTTAACACAATCAAAGTCACAATACTCATGCTCTTTGAACCAACCAGGTTTTGGAGCATCTTCTGGGTATGTTACCATTGCGGTCGGGTATTCTACCATGTTTATGTTATCTAATTGTTTTAGTATGGCAGATGGAGATTCTATTAATGGCGTGAACGCACGTTTGGTGGGTGTCTTAGGATGAGGTCCTTGTGAGAGCTTTAAAAGCAGACCATTCCACATGGTTTGGACTCTTTTGGATTCTGTAATGCCATCTCCAACGTAATGTTTTTTTTCTTGAAGAAATTCATTTTATCCAAGGATTTTTCTTCATGTTTGTCTTTGACAACCGGTTTAAGTGTTCCCTTTGTGATGAGGTCCTTTTCGATTTGACTGCCCTTCTCTATAACTTCTTCGAAGTTAGAGGCACAGTGCATTTGTAAATGGAAGGCTATCTCTGGGTTAAGTTAAGTAAAAATATGCTTACTAGTTGTATTTCAGGAAAGGTGCAAGCGAAACGAATTGCCAACCCTCGCCATCATTGTAAAAAGCTAGCGAATGCCTCGTTAGGCTTCTATTTTACATTGTAAAGGTCATTCATAGTGATATCATTTTAAATGTTGTGGGAATAATGTTGTACATTTTTTCTGCTAATGTGGGCCACATTGTAATGGAGCCCTTGGGTATGCTAAAGAACTATTCCAATCTCAATGCCCCTAGGCTGTGAGGGAAGAGTCATATTAAGAAATTATCATTGTACGTAGCCTCTTGGAAATCCTTATAAAAGTATTTGATGTGATCACGATGATCACCTTTGATTTTATATTTATCAAATTTAGGAACAGTAAAATGCTTTGGGAATGGTTACCGCAACATGTCCTTATCAAAGGGGTGAGGGCATAGTTCTTCAAACAAATATTTCCTACTATATCCTATGTTTCCCTCTTGTAGCGTAGTAAGCATGTCTTTCATTTATTATAATTCCAGTTGAATAAGTTTTTCTTTGGTTGGATACATTGGTCTTTGTGTCTTAGCCAATTTCAATTCTGCGTCATTATACGGATCAAAATGGAACTCGCTAGATTTCATTTTGAGTTTGTCTTTGTATACGTTCCTACTTGAAGAGCCTAAGTTTGGTAATTTTTGGCTCAATTTCAGGATCTATTTTTGAAGGATCTCTTGTTTAATTAAAGGATCCTCTTCCTCATCAATCTTGGGAGGTGGTGAGGCTTTATGCTCAATCTTCACTTTACGTGAAGCTTTGTAATAATGTTTTCGTGGATCACCAAGTGGTTTGGATGGGCCTGCTTTAGCAATGTTGTGATGTTGTTGTTATCTCAATTTTTCCCCCGGCAAAATTGATCAAACACGACCCTGTGCAAAAATAAATTCAAGGGACAGTTCCATCTTACGAGCCCACATTTTAAATCTAGAAAATAGGTTACAGATGGGCTCTAAAATGGAGGAGCAGTGTCGGGGAAGGAAGTAAACAGTGTCAAAGAAAACTAGAGGCTCAAAGGAGAGAAATGGAGAAAAAATCAAAGTCTTCGGGCTCTACGAATGGTTTAGAACGAGCACAAAATTGGTTGAGTATGGAGGAATCAACCGAAGCCTCCACGTGCCTCATTAATGCATCTGTAAAGATTAAACTCAAAAAATAGACTCAAATGAGCATAGATTTTCCACGTGTCCCAGGCCTGAAAAGGGATGGAGCTGGCTGTGAAAATCCTGAATAAGCAGAAAGAACCACGTTTCAGCTTGGCGCAATTTCAATATGGGAGCCCAAGGCAGAGACTCAAACTTGTGCTCACCTTCGATGTGGCCAGGGGTCAACAGAGGTCAAATGGAAAGTGGGTCCAAATCGGTTAAGTATAAAAGTGTAGGCGGAAGGTGCCATGTGTCTTAACGGTGCACATTCAAAAGGAAAATCCAAAAATGGTCCCCAAATGAGCGCCAGCTTTCCATGTGGCCATGTTCCAAGTCAAAGCGAGGAGGTGGTTCGCCTAAGGTAATTTTTACTTTTTGGATTCTTTTCCAAGAGATATAAGGTATAAAAATGAGTCGCGCCTCCGTCAATGCCCAAGGAGCCACGTGTCAGGCCTAAATTACATGTGGGCCGACGGGCCTTGAAGTGATTTTTTCCCAAGCGAAAAATGTGGGCAAGCGGGCCAGAAGATGGTTTTTTGACAAAACGGTATTGTAGGGCTGCGGGGCAATTTTTGCATTTTTGTATTTTTGTTCTAAAGGGCACAAAGTAAATTTTTGGCCCACGGACCCGTTCTGCTATCTAGTTTCTACCATTTTTTGTACAAACCCAATTCAAATGTTCAAATGGACATATATTTCGAACCAGTGCCCAAAACACAACAAATTTGGCACCATTGGAAAGGTCTCGACCTTGTCTATGCCATGGAAACTAGAGACTTTAATTTTGATGAAGTTATGTGGTTAAAAAATGGGAAAACATCTTCACGCCATTAATATGCAATCTGAATACTCCAGACAACTAGATCAGATTCAATTTGATCCGTCGTTCTTCCTTCTTCAACACTATGAATAGACATAGAGTGGCAGACTTGATAGATTATGGGCCAATTTGAAGGGGCATTGTTGGTAGCTGAGATTCAAATTAGTTTTCCCGCCTCTCTCATTCTTCTCTTTGTGTAACATCTATAAAAGAAAGGGATGAGCTCATTGTAAATGGTTGTACATTTCTATTTTGCACTCTCCCTTTTTCCCTTGTCTAGAAGTGAATTTACGGAGTTTCCAAACCTCGAATTCAAGTTATAATGCAAGATTTTGCCTCTTGGCCACTATGATTCACTGTATCGACTTTTGGAGTAATAATATATGTTTGTGGATGATTCTCGACCCTCTCATGTGTTTATTGTTGCTTTTTTGGTCTCTCATTGCAGTTTGGCATCTGTGCATGGAATTTGCATTGCATTTCTATGGTCTGTGTTAACTTGCAAAACAAGTGTTTAACATTCCTTTGGTGCATCACCTCGTTAGCTTAGGTTTATTTTCTTGTATCTTCTTAGCCCTCTCTCCTTGGTAATATAGAGTAGGTTCTAGAATAGATCCTCTGTAATTTATTTATCTGCACCTGAATAGAGGAATAGGAACCGTCCTTCATCTAGAGAGTTCTCTTGATTTCAAAGTCCCACACTTTGAGAGATGCTCCATGTTATGCAATCACACTGAGAGTCTCAACTCATATAGTTATAGGAAATCAGGGGTGTTGTGATTTTGCACTAACAGTTTTGGCACGCCCGGTGGGATAGGTCTGAAGCACCTTACCACTTTATCTTAGCAGGTTGGTGTGTTCCTGTTGGGATTAAGCCTTTTGAGGCACATACAAAGCACATCTAGTGACTCCATCTGGTCAATAACCCATCCTCTAAGTTACAGACCTTTCCCCATCCATTTTCATCCATTTTTCTTCCATCTCTTTCATCTTCTACCATTCATGAAGTTGTGTAATCATGACTTCATTTCCCTCATGGAATCCACACCTACAATAGTGCAATTCCCCTCTAATTTATTTCCTAACTCCTCCAGATCAGAATTATGATCAAATTTAGAACCATCATGCTTACCTATATGAGCAGTGTTAAAACCATTTTGGCCAAGGAGCTTATCAAGAACAAGGGGATGCATACAATGGTGACAGCTACATGGAGAATGCTGGTTTGTTGGAGAAGATCCAAATAATGTAGGCTAGCATGGTGCAACCCAGGGCCACAACACAAATGAAGGCATTCAAGATTTGTTTCGGGGCACCTTGTCCATGGGGAGGCCCTTTTCCAAGACATTACAACCCTCAAGAGAATATTAGCTTCATGATTTAAATGTTTCCCCAGCTTGCGCAATGGACTGAGGAGATTGAGGCTTATGAGTGGGACACAAGAAAACCTTATCAATGGGTAAGTCAGTCACCAGGTCCTTGTTATTCATTTTCTCTTTCTCAGACTCCATCATTTTAGCATGATAAACAGTCAAGCTTTCCATTTTCTGCCCCAAGTTTTGATTTCCCTTCTCCATCTCCTAGTCTTCCATCTCATTTCAATTCTTATGCCCTTTCCCTTCCCAAACAGTCATTCCCTCCAAACAAAAAATAATTTCCACCTCCCTCTCCACCACAAAAAATTACAAATCTATTTGAACCTCAACCTTCCATTCCTCTTGTTTTCTGAAGTCCATGTTGGGAGGAGACTCAAGAATCCAGTCAAGGATAAAAAAAGAAGAGGAGCCCAATAGAAAAGAAATGATAGACAATCTAAAGAGTTAGGCTGCCAAATTTGGGTTTACAAAGATCCCCTTGACAGTTAAGCCAATAGAGGAGGTCAAGGTTGAAGAGCCAGTGGTGGTTGAGGCTAAGTTTACAGTAGAAGAAGAGCAAGAACAAGAGGAAAAAAATTAGAAGTCTATTTATGGCACTTTATTTGAAAAGGATGTTGATCTATTGGAAGCTGCACAACCAGTTAGGGAGGAGGAACAACTAGCTCCAAGTCCCATTGAAGAGGAGCAACTAGGAGAGATCAAATCAAAGTTGAAGCCACTCAATGAAGAAAGCATCATTGAAGATTTTTTTCTTTCATTTGAAGGGCCTGATTTGATTGATGAACCCATGATGGAGGAGGACCATACAGTTTAAGAGGCTCTAAGTGAGGTTCAGGCCACAGAATAACCTTCAGTTCTTCCTCACACTTCATCCCCTTCAAAACCTAATGTCAAAAAGGATTTTTATCTTTCAAACTTCACGTTTAAGGAAGAAGGAAACCATGGTGAGAAAGTTGCAGATCAAGAGGAAACCATGAAGGAGGTAGAGCACATGTAATAGGACAACAAGGAGGACAGACTGCCTATCATACTTAGAAGATTTCTTTGATGAAGAGGATCCTGAGAAGATAACATCATTTTTTCCTACATCTTCCACCTTCCAAGCACATGAACTTGCTAGCCATAAAGGAGGGCATTCAAGGACAACAACCTACATTCCATAATGGCCCTCTGGAACCAAGCTTGGAAGATATAAATCTCCTATGTACTTCTCAAAAAGAAGAAAGGAAAGAGCACGAGGATCCCATCTCTCCCATTTCTCCCACACCATCCACCGAGGAAGGTCAGCAAGAAGACTCCATTCTTAGAGTTTAAGTTCAGAGCAAGGGGCATATTCAAAGGACTAGACTATGCCCTATCAAGTACTTGGATTCATTAGAGAGAAGGAAGAAGCCAAAACTAGTCATGCCTATTTCAGGGCATGAGAATGAGTTTCAAAGCACAAAGGGTCACCATCAGCACCTCCAGGAGTCCAATGCCAATCAACTTGAGGAGGTATTTTTTATTGATATTAATACCTTAATGATTTGGGTGGAGGACTGGTTTATAGTCAATTTTTCACTCATATAAGCAGCCATGTTCAGTGTTAAATCATTTGCATGGCTGCCCCTTTTGAGAAAGGGAAGCTATTTTTTCCTTCCTGTAGCAGGCTTTGTTTAAATTTTCCCCCTTAGGTTCAGTATAGGAGTAGGAGTTGACTTTGATTTCAGAAGAAGAAGTGATTGTGCACACTCTGTATGTTCCACTTGGAGGTTGCATGATTTACAGTTACATACATAGCCTGTCATGGTGTTTCATTGCTCCAATATTGTGTCATTATGTGGTTCAGTGTGCCTACTGTCCATTTTCAGAATAGGTTAAAGCCCCAGGTAAAGAAAATTTTCTCCTCTCAGAGATCTAATCTCCATGATTTTCTTTAAAAATGAGAGTGTAAACACTGGGGCAAGTTCCTGGCATTTGGCAAGGCCAGCTCCTATTTCAGTAGTTTCTAAGTGACTCAGGGATCGGATCTTCAAAGTTCAGATCAGTTTCATTTTTACCAGGAATACTTCATGCCCAATGTATGCGTGAAGACATCTAGTCTATTCATCTAGCAAGAAGATGTCCCTGTGAGTCACCAAATTGTTATCTCAATTTTTCCCCCTGAAAAATTGATCAAACACAACCCTATGTACAAAGAAATTCAAGGGACAGTTCCGTCGTACGAGCCCACATTTTAAATCCAGAAAATAAGTTGTAGATGGGATCTAAAATGAAGGATCAGGGTTAGGGAAGCAAGGAAACAATGTTAAAGAAAACCAGAGGCTCAAAGGAGAGAAATGGAGAAAAACTCGAAGTCTTCGGGCTCTACGAATAGTTCAGAACGAGCCCAAAATTGGCTGAGTATGGAGGAATCAATAGAAGCCTCCATGTGCCTCATTGGCGCATCTCCAAATATTAAACTCAAAAAGTAGACTCAAATGAGTGTGGATTTTCCACATGTCCCAGGCCTGAAAAGGGACAGAGTTGAAAATTAAAAGCCCGAACAAGAGGAAAGAACCATATGTCAACTTGGCGCTTTTTGAAAATGGGAGCCCAAGGTAGAGACTCAAACTTGTGTCATCCTTCCATATGGCTAGGGGTCAACAAAGGTCAAATGGAAAGCGGGCCCAAATCGGTTAAGTATAAAAGTGCAAGAGGAAGGCGTCACGTGTCTTAATGGTGCACTTTCAAAAGAAAAATCCAAAAGCGGTCCCCAAATGAGTGCCAACCTTCCATGTGGCCATGTTCCAAGTCAAAGAAAGGAGGTGTTTCACTGGAGGTAATTTTAACTTTTTGGATTCATTTCCAAGAGATATAAGGTATAAAAATGAGTCGTGCCTCCGCCGATGCCCAAGGAACCGCATGTCAAGCCTAAATTACATGCTGGCCGATGAGCCATGAAGTGATTTTTTCCCAAACAAAAAATGTGGACCAGCGAACCGGAAGATGATTTTTTGACAAAAGGGTACTACGGGGTTACAAGGCAATTTTTGCATTTTTGTGCCAAAGGGCACAAAGTAAATTTCAAGCCCACGGACCCATTCTGCTAACTTTTTTCCACCATTTTTTTTATGAACCCAATTCAAACATTCAAATGAACATATATTTTTACCCAATGCCCAAAACTCAACAAATATAGCACCATTAGAAAGGTCTCAGCCTTGTATATGCCATGGAAACTCGAGACTTTAATTTTGATGAAGTTAGTTGGGTGAAAAATTGGAAACGTCTTCACACCATTAATATGCAATCCAATTTCTCCCGACAACCAGATCAGATTTGATTTGATCTGTCATTCTTCCTTCTTCAACACTCTGAATAGACATAGAGAAGTGGACTCAATAGATTATGGGTGGATTTGAAGGGTCATTCATGGCTGGTAGTTAAGATTCAAATTAGTTTTCCCGCCTCTCTCCTTCTTCTCTCTGTGTAACATCTATAAAAGAAGGGGCTGGGCTCATTGTAAATAGTTGGATATTTTTGTTTTGCACTCTCTCTTCTTCCCTTGTCTATAAGTGAATTTATGGAGTTTCCAAACCTCCCATTCAAGTTATAATGAAATATTTTGCCTCTTGGCCACTATGATTCACTGTATCAACTTTTGGATCAATAATATATGTATGTGAATGACTCTCGACCCTCTCATGTGTTTATTGTTTCTTTTCTGATCTCTCATTGCAGTTTGATCATCTGTGCATGGCATTTGTATTGCATTTCTATGGTTTGTGTTAACTTGCAAAATGAGTGCTTAACATCCCTTTGGTCCATCACCTTGTTAGCTTAGGTTTATTTTCTTGTATCTTCTTAACCTTGTCTCCTTGGTAATATAGAGTAGGCTTTAGAATAGATCCTCTGCAACTTATTTGTATGCACCTGAACAAAGGAATAGGAACCGACCTTCATCCAGAGAGCTCTCTCGATTTCAAAGTCCCAAAATTTGAGAGATGCTCCATGTTGTGGAATCACACTGAGAGTATCAACTCATCTAGTTGCAGGAACTCAGGGGTTTTGTGATTCTGCATCAACAGTTTCCCAGAAGTTGAAGCATACCCTATGTTAAAGGGGTTAATCATGTCTGAGAGGGACCTTCGTTCTTCTATTTTATGATTAATGACATTGGTTTCTACTTCACATTCTTGTGGAATCTTAGCACCTAATTCTTATACTCTTGCAAGTATTTGATCTTTGTTGTAATAAAGGAGCTCATCAAACCTACCTAGGTCTAATTGATGTTGTTCTTAAGAAGAATCAGATTCTTCTCCAATATGATCAATTAATGGCTCTGTGTCCTTGACCTATGAAAATAGAGGTGCTAAGTCTTTGGCGCTAAATGGGAAGGACTGAAAAGGTTTTTCTCCTAAGTCATGATCGTTTGGTTTGGACGTCATCTTTATGATTCTAGGCACCACTAGTTAAAGTTATGCGAGGTTCCGTCTAAATGTGCTTCGAAATTTGCATGAAAACTAGGTGTATGTTTATATAAGTCACTCGATGGGATGTTGAAATAACATATTGTGTTCTAGAAGTAAATTCTATGCATTTGTTTTTATGATTCAAAGAACACTCATATAAACACTCAAATGAAATTATCACTTGAATTGTCATTCTACCAATTTTATACCCTAACTATGATTATGGTAAAGGGTTTAAAGAAGATAGTGACAATATTGTATCAATACGTAGGTCAAGTTAGAATTCTAATAAGGCCTAAATAATAAAGTGGGATGATACTAGGTAGAAGTCCTATAGTCCTTTGTAAATGGAAGGCTATCTCTGGGTTAAGTTAAGTAAAAATATGCTTACTAGTTGTATTTCAGGAAAGGTGCAAGGGAAACGAATTGCCAACCCTCGCCATCATTGTAAAAAGCTAGCGAATGCCTCGTTAGGCTTCTATTTTACATTGCAAAGGTCGTTCATAGTGATATCATTTTAAATGTTGTTGGAATAATGTCGTACATTTTTTCTGCTAATGTGGGCCACATTGTAATGGAGCCCCTGGGTATGCTAAAGAACTATTCCAATCCCAATGCCCCTAGGCTTAGAGGGAAGAGTCATATTAAGAAATTATCATTGTACGTAGCCTCTTGGAAATCCTTATAAAAGTATTTGATGTGATCACGATGATCACCTTTGATTTTATATTTATCAAATTTAGGAACAATAAAATTCTTTGGGAATGCTTACCACAACATGTCCTTATCAAAGGGGTGAGGGCATAGTTCTTCAAACAAATATTTCCTACTATATCCTATGTTTCCCTCTTGTAGCGTAGTAACCGTGTCTTTCATTTATTATAATTCTAGTTCAATGAGTTGTTCTTTGGTTGGATATATTGGTCTTTGTGTCTTAGCCAATTTTAAATCCGCGTAATTATATGGATCAAAATGGAACTCGCTAGATTTCATTTTGAGTTTGTCTTTGTATACGTTCCTACTTGAAGAGCCTAAGTTTGCTAATTTTTGGCTCAATTTCAGGATCTATTTTTGAAGGATCTCTTGTTCAATTAAAGGATCTTCTTCCTCATCGAACTTGGGAGGCGGTGAGGCTTTACGGTCAATCTTCACTTTACGTGAAGCTTTGTAATAATGTTTCTGTGGATCACTAAGTGGTTTGGATGGGTCTGCTTTAGCAATGTTGTGATGTTGTTGTTATCTCAATTTTTCCCCTGGCAAAATTGATCAAACACGACCCTGTGCAAAAATAAATTCAAGGGACAGTTCCATCTTACGAGCCCACATTTTAAATCCAGAAAATAGGTTACATATGGGCTCTAAATAGAGGAGCAGTGTCGGGGAAGGAAGTAGACAGTGTCAAAGAAAACTAGAGGCTCAAAGGAGAGAAATGGAGAAAAAATCAAAGTCTTCAGGCTCTACGAATGGTTTAGAACGAGCACAAAATTGGTTGAGTATGGAGGAATCAACCGAAGCCTCCACGTGCCTCATTAATGCATCTGTAAAGATTAAACTCAAAAAATAGACTCAAATGAGCATAGATTTTCCACGTGTCCCAGGCCTGGAAAGGGATAGAAGCCGGTTGTGAAATCCTGAACAAGCAGAAAGAACCACGTTTCAGCTTAGCTGCAATTTCAAGATGGGAGCCCAAGGCAGAGACTCAAACTTGTGCTCGCCTTCGATGTGGCCAGGGGTCAACAAAGGTCAAATGGAAAGCGGGTACAAAATCGGTTAAGTATAAAAGTGTAGGTGGAAGGTCCCTTGTGTCTTAACGATGCACATTCAAAAGGAAAATCCAAAAGCGGTCCCCAAACGAGCGCCAGCCTTCCATGTGGCCATGTTCCAAGTCAAAGTGAGGAGGTGGTTTGCTAGAGGTAATTTTGACTTTTTGGATTCTTTTCCAAGAGATATAAGGTATAAAAATGAGTCGCAGCGTCTGTCAATGCCCAAGGAGCCACGTGTCAGGCCTAAATTACATGTGGGGCTGACGGGCCTTGAAGTGATTTTTGCCCAAGCGAAAAATGTGGACTATCAGACAGAAGATGATATTTTGACAAAAGGGTATTGTATGGGATGTGGGGGCAATTTTTGCAATTTTTGTATTTTTGTGCTAAAGGGCACAAAGTAAATTTTGGGCCCGCGGACCCGTTCTGGCTAACTAGTTTTCTACCATTTTTTGTACAGACCCATTAAAATGTTCAAATGGACATATAGTTTCGAACCAGTGCCTGAAACACAACAAATTTGGCACCATTGGAAATGTCTCGAGACTTGTCTATGCCATGGAAACTAGAGACTTTAATTTTGATGAAGTTATGTGGGTTAAAAAATTGGAAAACGTCTTCACGCCATTAATATGCAATCTGATTACTCTAGACAACTAGATCAGATTCGATTTGATCTGTCGTTCTACCTTCTTCAACACTCCGAATAGACATAGAGCGGCAGACTTGAATAGATTGGTGGGCCATTTGAAGGGGCATTGATGGCTGGTAGCTGAGATTCAAATTATTTTTCCCGCCTCTCTCATTTTTCTCTTTGTGCAGCATCTATAAAAGAAAGGGATGAGCTCATTGTAAACGGTTGTACATTTCTATTTTGCACTCTCCCTTTTTCCCTTGTCTAGAAGTGAATTTGCGGAGTTTCCAAACCTCCATTCAAGTTATAATGCAAGATTTTGCCTCTTGGCCACTATGATTCACTATATCAACTTTTGGATCAATAATATATGTATGTGAATGACTCTCGACCCTCTCATGTGTTTATTGTTTCTTTTCTGATCTCTCATTGCAGTTTGATCATCTGTTCATGGCATTTTGTATTGCATTTCTATGGTTTGTGTTAACTTGCAAAATGAGTGTTAACATCCCTTTGGTCCATCACCTTGTTAGCTTAGGTCTTTATTTTCTTGTCTCTTCTTAACCTTGTCTCCTTGGTAATATAGAGTAGGCTTAGAATAGCTCCTCTGCCACTTATTTGTATGCACCTGAACAAAGGAATAGGAACCCGACCTTCATCCAGAGAGCTCTCTCGATTTCCAAGTCCCAAAATTTGAGAGATGCCTCCATGTTGGGAATCACCCCTGAGAGTATCAACTCATTCTAGTTGCAGGAACTCCGGGGTTTTGTGATTCTGCATCACAGTTTCCCAGACGTTGAAGCATACCCTATGGTAAGGGGTTAATAATGTCTGAGAGGGACCTTCGTTCTTCTATTTTTATGATTAAGGACATTGGTTTCTACTTCATCATTCTTGGTGGAATCTTAGCACCTATTCTTATACTCTTGCAAGTATTTGATCTTTGTTGTAATAAAGGAGCTCATCAACCTACCTAGGTTCTAATTGATGTTGTTCTTAAGAAGAATCAGATTTCTTCTCCAATATGATCAATAATGGCTCTGTGTCCTTGACCTATGAAATAGAGGTGCTTAAGTCTTTGGCGCTAAATGGGAAGGACTGAAAGGTTTTTCTCCTAAGTCATGATCGTTTGGTTTGGACGTCATCTTTATGATTCTAGGCACCACTAGTTAAAGTTATGCGAGGTTCCGTCTCAAATGTGCCTTCGAAATTTGCAATGAAAACTAGGTGTATGTTTATATAAGTCACTCGATGGGATGTTGAAATAACATATTGTGTTCTAGAAGTAAATTCTATGCATTTGTTTTATGATTCAAAGAACACTTCATATAAACACTCAAATGAAATTATCACTTGAATTGTCATTCTACCAATTTTATACCCTAACTATGATTATGGTAAAGGGTTTTTAAAGAAGATAGTGACAATATTGTATCAATACGTAGGTCAAGTTAGAATTCTAATAAGGCCTAAATAATAAGTGGATGATACTAGGTAGAAGTCTATAGTCCTTTGTAAATGGAAGGCTATCTCTGGGTTACGTTTAAGTAAAAATATGCTTACTAGTTGTATTTCAGGAAAGGTGCAAGGGAAACGAATTGCCAACCCTCGCCATCATTGTAAAAGCTAGCGAATGCCTCGTTCGGCTTCTATTTTACATTGCAAAGGTCGTTCATAGTGATATCATTTTAAATGTGTTGGAATAATGTCGTACATTTTTTCTGCTAATGTGGGCCACATTGTAATGGAGCCCCTGGGTATGCTAAAGAACTATTCCAATCCCAATGCCCCTAGGCTTAGAGGGAAGAGTCATATTAAGAAATTATCATTGTACGTAGCCTCTTGGAAATCCTTATAAAAGTATTTGATGTGATCACGATGATTCACCTTTGATTTTATATTATCCACATTTAGGAACAATTAAAATTCTTTGGAATGCTTACCACAACATGTCCTTATCAAAGGGGTGAGGGCATAGTTCTTCAAACAAATATTTCCTACTATATCCTATGTTTCCCCTCTTGTAGCGTAGTAACCGTTTGTCTTTCATTTATTATAATTCTAGTTCAATGAGTTGTTCTTTGGTTGGATATATTGGTCTTTGTGTCTTAGCCAATTTTTAAATCCGCGTAATATATGGATCAAAATGGAACTCGCTAGATTTCATTTTGAGTTTGTCTTTGTATACGTTCCTACTTGAAGAGCCTAAGTTTGCCTAATTTTTGGCTCAATTTCAGGATCCTATTTTTGAAGGATCTCTTGTTCAATAAAGGATCTTCTTCTCATCGAACTTGGAGGCGGTGAGGCTTACGGTCAATCTTCACTTTACGTGAAGCTTTGTAATAATGTTTCGTGGATCACTAAGTGGTTTGGATGGGTCTGCTTTAGCAATGTTGTGATGTTGTTGTTATCTCAATTTTTTTCCCCTGGCCAAAATTGATCAACACGACCCTGTGCCCAAAAATAAATTCAAGGGACAGTTCCATCTTACGAGCCCACATTTTAAATCCAGAAAAATAGGTTACATATGGGCTTCTAAATAGAGGAAGCAGTGTCGGGAAGGAAGTAGACAGTGTCAAAGAAAACTAGAGGCTCAAAGGAGGAGAAATGGAGAAAAAATCAAAGTCTTCAGGCTCTACGAATGGTTTAGAACGAGCACAAAATTGGTTGAGTATGGAGGAATCAACCGAAGCCTCCACGTGCCCTCATTAATGCATCTGTAAAGATTAAACCTCAAAAAATAGACTCAAATGAGCATAGATTTTCCACGTGTCCCAGGCCTGGAAAGGGATAGAGCCGGTTGTGAAAATCCTGAACAAGCAGAAAGAACCACGTTTCAGCTTAGCGCAATTTCAAGATGGGAGCCCAAGGCAGAGACCTCAAACTTGTGCTCGCCTTCGATGTGGCCAGGGGTCAACAAAGGTCAAATGGAAAGCGGGTACAAATCGGTTAAGTATAAAAGTGTAGGTGGAAGGTCCCTTGTGTCTTAACGATGCACATTCAAAAGGAAAATCCAAAAGCGGTCCCCAAACGAGCGCCAGCCTTCCATGTGGCCATGTTCCAAGTCAAAGTGAGGAGGTGGTTTGCTAGAGGTAATTTTGACTTTTTGGATTCTTTTCCAAGAGATATAAGGTATAAAAATGAGTCGCGCGTCTGTCAATGCCCAAGGAGCCACGTGTCAGGCCTAAATTACATGTGGGCTGACGGGCCTTGAAGTGATTTTTGCCCAAGCGAAAAATGTGGACTAGCAGACCAGAAGATGATATTTTGACAAAAGGGTATTGTAGGGATGTGGGGCAATTTTTGCATTTTTGTATTTTTGTGCTAAAGGGCACAAAGTAAATTTTGGGCCCGCGGACCCGTTCTGCTAACTAGTTTCTACCATTTTTTGTACAGACCCAATTAAAATGTTCAAATGGACATATATTTCGAACCAGTGCCTGAAACACAACAAATTTGGCACCATTGGAAATGTCTCGAACTTGTCTATGCCATGGAAACTAGAGACTTTAATTTTGATGAAGTTATGTGGTTAAAAAATGGGAAAACGTCTTCACGCCATTAATATGCAATCTGATTACTCTAGACAACTAGATCAGATTCGATTTGATCTGTCGTTCTACCTTCTTCAACACTCCGAATAGACATAGAGCGGCAGACTTGATAGATTGTGGGCCAATTTGAAGGGGCATTGATGGCTGGTAGCTGAGATTCAAATTATTTTTCCCGCCTCTCTCATTTTTCTCTTTGTGCAGCATCTATAAAAGAAAGGGATGAGCTCATTGTAAACGGTTGTACATTTCTATTTTGCACTCTCCCTTTTTCCCTTGTCTAGAAGTGAATTTGCGGAGTTTCCAAACCTCCCATTCAAGTTATAATGCAAGATTTTGCCTCTTGGCCACTATGATTCACTATATCAACTTTTGGAGTAATAATATATGTTTGTGGATGATTCTCGACCCTCTCATGTGTTTATTGTTGCTTTTCTGGTCTCTCATTGTAGTTTGGCATATGTGCATGGAATTTTCATTGCATTTCTATGGTCTATGTTAACTTGCAAAACAAGTGTTTAACATTCCTTTGGTGCATCACCTCGTTAGCTTAGGTTTATTTTCTTGTATCTTCTTAGCCCTCTCTCCTTGGTAATATAGAGTAGGTTCTAGAATAGATCCTCTGTAATTTATTTATCTGCACCTGAATAGAGGAATAGGAACTGTCCTTCATCTAGAGAGTTCTCTTGATTTCAAAGTCCCACACTTTGAGAGATGCTCCATGTTATGCAATCACATTGAGAGTCTCAACTCATATAGTTATAGGAAATCAGGGGGTGTTGTGATTTTGCACTAACAGTTTTGGCACGCCCGGTGGGATAGGTCTGAAGCACCTTACCACTTTATCTTAGTAGGTTGGTGTGTTCCTGTTGGGATTAAGCCTTTTGAGGCACATACAAAGCACATCTAGTGACTCCATCTGGTCAATAACCCATCCTCTAAGTTACAGACCTTTCCCCATCCATTTTCATCCATTTTTTCTTCCATCTCTTTCATCTTCTACCATTCATGAAGTTGTGTAATCATGACTTCATTTCCCTCATGGAATCCACACCTACAATAGTGCAATTCCCCTCTAATTTATTTCCTAACTCCTCCAGATCAGAATTATGATCAAATTTAGAACCATCATGCTTACCTATATGAGCAGTGTTAAAACCATTTTGGCCAAGGAGCTTATCAAGAACAAGGGGATGCATACAATGGTGACAGCTACATGGATAATGTTGGTTTGTTGGAGAAGATCCAAATAATGTAGGCTAGTATGGTGCAACCTAGGGCCACAACACAAATGAAGGCATTCAAGATTTGTTTCGGGGCACCTTGTCCATGGGGAGGCCCTTTTCCAAGACATTACAACCCTCAAGAGAATATTAGCTTCATGATTTAAATGTTGCCCCAGCTTTCACAATGGACTGAGGAGATTGAGGCTTATGAGTGCGACACAAGAAAACCTTGTCAATGGGTAAGTCATTTACCAGGTCCCTGTTATTCATTTTCTCTTTCTCAGACTCCATCATTTTAGCATGATAAACAGTCAAGCTTTCCATTTTCTGCCCCAAGTTTTGATTTCCCTTCTCCATCTCCTAGTCTTCCATCTCATTTCAATTCTTATGCCCTTTCCCTTCCCAAACAGTCATTCCCTCCAAACAAAAAATAATTTCCACCTCCCTCTCCACCACAAAAAATTACAAATCAATTTGAACCTCAACCTTCCATTCCTCTTGTTTTCTGAAGTCCATGTTGGGAGGAGACTCAAGAATCCAGTCAAGGATAAAAAAAGAAGAGGATCCCAATAGAAAAGAAATGACAGACAATCTAAAGAGTTAGGCTGCCAAATTTGGGTTTACAAATATCCCCTTGACAGTTAAGCCAATAGAGGAGTTCAAGGTTGAAGAGCCAGTGGTGGTTGAGGCTAAGTTTGCAGTAGAAGAAGAGAAAGAACAAGAGGAAGAAAATTAGAAGTCTATTTATGGAACTTTATTTGAAAAGGATGTTGATCTATTGGAATTTGCACAACCAGTTAGGGAGGAGGAACAACTAGCTCCAAGTCCCATTGAAGAGGAGCAACTAGGAGAGATCAAATCAAAGTTGAAGCCACTTAATGAAGAAAGCATCATTGAAGATTTTTTTCTTTCATTTGAAGGGCCTGATTTGATTGATGAACCCATGATGGAGGAGGACTATACAGTTTAAGAGGCTCTAAGTGAGGATCAGGCCACAGAATAACCTTCAGTTCTTCCTCACACTTCATCCCCTTCAAAACCTAATGTCAAAAAGGATTTTTATCTTTTAAACTTCACGTTTAAGGAAGAAGGAAACCATGGTGAGAAAGTTGCAGATGAAGAGGAAACCATGAAGGAGGTAGAGCACATGTAATAGGACAACAAGGAGGCAGACTGCCTATCATACTCAGAATATTTCTTTGATGAAGAGGATCCTGAGAAGATAACATCATTTTTTCCTACATCTTCCACCTTCCAAGCACATGAACTTGCTGCCATAAAGGAGGCCATTCAAGGAAAATAACCTACATTCCATAATGGCCCTATAGAACTAAGCTTGGAAGATATAAATCTCCTATGTTCTTCTCAAAAATAAGAAAGCAAATAGCATGAGGATCCCATCTCTCCCATTTCTCCCACACCATCCACCAAGGGAGGTCAACAAGAAGACTCCATTCTTAGAGTTGAAGTTCAGAGCAAGGGGGCATATTCAAAGGACTAGGATTGTGCCCTATCAAGTACTTGGCTTCATTAGAGCCAAGGAAGAAGCCAAAACCAGTCATGCATATTTCAGGGCATGAGAATGAGTTTCAAAGCACCAAGGGTCACCATCAGCACCTCTAGGAGTCCAATACCAATCAACTTGAGGAGGTATTTTTTATTGATATTAATACCTTGATGATTTGGGTGGAGGATTGGCTTATAATCAATTTTTCAGTCATATAAGCAGCCATGTTCAGTGTTAAATCATTTGCATGGCTACCCCTTTTGAGAAAGGGAAGCTATTTTTCCCTTCCTATAGCAGGCTTTGTTTAAATTTTCCCCCTTAGGTTCAGTATAGGAGTAAGGAGTTGACTTTGATTTCAGCAGAAGAAGTGATTGTGCACACTCTGTATGTTCCACTTGGAGGTTGTATGATTTATAGTTGCATACATACCGTGTCATGGTGTTTCATTACTCCAATATTGTGTCATTATGCGGTTTAGTGTGCCTATTATCCATTTTAAGAATAGATTAAATCCCCAGGCAAAGAAAATTTTCTACTCTCAGAGACCTAATCTCCATGATTTTCTTAAAAAAATGAGAGTGCAAACACTGGGGCAAGTTCCTGGCATTTGGCAAGGCCAGCTCCAATTTCAGTAGTTTCTACGTGACTCAGGGATCAGATCTTCAAATTTCAGATCAGTTTCATGTTTACCAGGAAGACTTCATGCCCAATGTATGCTTGAACACATATGGTCTACTCATCTAGCTGGAAGATGTCCCCGTGATTTGCCAAATTGTTATCTTAATTTTTCCCCCTGAAAAATTGATCAAACATAACCCTATGCAGAAAGAAATTCAAGGGACAATTCCGTTGTACGAGCCCACATTTTAAATCCAGCAAATAAGTTGTAGATGGGCTCTAAAATGAAGGATCATGGTTAGGGAAGGAAGCAAACAGTGTTAAAGAAAACTAGAGGCTCAAAGGAAAGAAATGGAGAAAAACTCAAAGTCTTTGGGCTCTACAAATATTTTATAATGAGCCCAAAATTGGGCTGAGTATGGAGGAATCAATAGAAGCCTCCACATGCCTCATTGGTGCATCTCCAAAGATTAAACTCAAAAAGTAGACTCAAATGAGTGTGGATTTTCCACGTGTTCCGGGCTTGAAAAGGTACAGAGTTGACCGTGAAAAGCCCGAACAAGCGGAAAGAACCATGTGTCAACTTGGCGCTTTTTGAAAATGGGAGCCTAAGGTAGAGACTCAAACTTGTGTCAGCCTTCCACATGGCTAGGGGTCAACAAAGGTCAAATGGAAATCAGGCCCAAATCGGGTTAAGTATAAAAGTGCAAGAGGAAGGTGTCACGTGTCTTAATGGTGCACATTCAAAAGCAAAATCCAAAAGCGATCCCCAAATGAGTGCCAACCTTCCATGTGGCCATGTTCCAAATCAAAGAAAGGAGGCGTTTCACTGGAGGTAATTTTAACTTTTTGGATTCATTTCTAAGACATATAAGGTATAAAAATGAGTCGTGCCTCCACCGATGCCCAAGGAGTCGCGTGTGTAAAGGCCTAAATTACATGTTGGACGATGAGCCTTGAAGTGATTTTTGACCAAATGAAAAAAGTGGACCCAGCGAAGCGGAAGATGGTTTTTTGACAAAAGGGGCACTGCGGGGTTGCAGGGCAATTTCTCCATTTTTGTATTTTTGTGCCAAAGGGCACAAAGTAAATTTCAAGCCCACGGACCCATTCTGCTAACTGTTTTCCACCATTTTTTGTACGAACCTGATTCAAACATTCAAATGAACATATATTGTTTACCCAATGCCCAAAACTCAACAAATCTAGCACCATTATAAAGGTCTCAACCTTGTCTATGCCATGGAAACCCAAGACTTTAATTTTGATGAAGCTAGTTGGGTGAAAAATTGGAAACATCTTCACGCCATTAATATGCAATCCAATTTCTCCTGACAACCAAATCAAATTTGATTTGATCTATCATTCTTCATTCTTCAACACTCTGAATAGACATAGAGAAGTGGACCTCAATAGATTTATGGGTGGATTTGAAGGGTCATTGATGGCTGGTAGCTGAGATTCAAATTAGTTTTCCTGCCTCTCTCCTTCTTCTCTCTATGCAACATCTATAAAAGAAGGGGCTGGGCTCAATGTAAATAGATGGATATTTTTTTTTTGCACTCTCTCTTCTTCCCTTGCCTATAAGTGAATTTATGGAGTGTCCAAACCTCCCCATTCAAGTTATAATGAAATATTTTGCCTCTTGGCCACTGTGATTCACTGTATCGACTTTTGGAGTAATAATATATGTCTGTGGATGACTCTCAACCCTTTCATGTGTTTATTGTTGCTTTTCTGATCTCTCATTACAATTTTATCATCTGTGTATGGAATTTTTATTACATTTCTATGGTCTGTGTTAACTTGCAAAATGAGTGTTTAACATCCCTTTGGTCAATCACCTTGTTAGCTTACGTTTATTTTCTTGTATCTTCTTAACCTTGTCTCCTTGGTAATATAGAGTAGGTTTTACAATAGATCCTCTGCAACTTATTTATATGCACCTGAACAGAGGAATAGGAACCGGCATTCATCCAAAGAGATCTCTTGATTTCAAAGTCCCAAACTTTGAGAGATGCTCCATGTTATGGAATCACACTGAGAGTATCAAATCATCTAGTTGCAAGAACTCAGGGGTTTTTTGATTCTGCATCAACATTTTCCCAGAAGTTGAAGCATACCCTATGTTAAAGGGGCTAATCATATCTGAGAGGGACCTTCATTCTTCTATTTTATGATTAATGACATTGGTTTCTACTTCACATTCCTGTGGAATCTTAGCACCTAATTCTAAGACTCTTGCAAGTATTTGATCTTTGTTGTAATAAAGGAGCTTGTTAAACCAACCTAGGTCTAATTGGATGTTGTTCTTAAGAAGAATCAGATTCTTCTCCAATATGATCAATCAATGGCTCTGCATCCTTGACCTATGAATATAGAGGTGCAAATTCTTTGGCTCTAAATGGGAAGGATTGAAAAGGTTTTTCTCCTAAGTCATGATCATTTGGTTTGGACGTCATCTTTGTGATTCTAGGCATCACTAGTTAAAGTTATACAAGGTTCCGTCTAAATGTGCTTCGAAATTTGCGTGAAAACTAGGTGTATGTTTGTGTAAGTCACTCGATTGGGATGTTGAAATAACATAGTGTGTTCTAGAATTAAATTCTATGCATTTTTTTTTGTGATTCAAAGAACACTCATATAAACACTCAAATACAATGATCACTTGAATTGTCATTCTACCAATTTTATACCCTAACTATGATTATGGTAAAGGGTCCAAAGAAGATAGTGACAATATTTGTATCAATGCGTAGGTCAAGTTATAATTCTAATAAGGCCTAAATATTAAAGTGGTAACTGACGTTATATCTCAATGAGGTATACTAAAACTAGTTCGAATGTCGATGACAGCTAAGTTGAATAAAATATGGAAGTTGTGAGTATGTATAACATAACAACATTATCCTGATACATTAACTAAGTAAACAAGGTGTTAGTATCAAGATGACATAATTTCGGTATATATAAGGCAATATCGACACTCTCAAAAAGACTTAGATGATGTTATACTGAAACTAAGTATGAGTATAGCAATAAGTGTTAGTTACATGAGTAGCATAACCGCACAATAAAGGGACTTGTATGAAGTTCTCAAGAAATCAAAAACATGACGTAAGTACATTAAATTTTGTGACTAGAATGTGAGCAAAAAACTATCAACCTAAGGAGAGATAAATAATGAACAAAAATTGAAGTAGTGAAGACGATCTTGAAATCAAGATCAAAGGAACTATCAAAGACATGAAAATGTTACTTGTTGCACTTTAGACATTTAACAAACCTAGCCGCAAACATGGATGGGGTGTAAATGGCACAAAAAAGTAGCAAATACTATATTTGCATAAGACTCCCCACAGTATACTACCTTCTCACACCAGAAAATAGGTGGCAAGAATGCAAGGGTATAGATAAAAAGTTGAAAATAAAACTAGTCATCACTTGGGCAGAGTTTTACCTTGTTCGAATGTGAGAATGAAACCAAGCTAAGTGAGATGTTGTTTAATTTTGTGATGAAAGAAACTTAACTCTAACTTCCATGGGATCTTTTCCTTTTTCGAGAAACAAGGTTCAAAACTCCAAGTGAGTTGTCACTTTGTGATCATTTGACATGACAATAAACTAGCAAAGTGGGCTCTAAGATAGAATGGATTCCCTAATAAGATCTCTCAACTAGGTGTCACAAGTTGTCTAAATATGAGCTCAATTTACCCAAAAAGTCGCAATGACTAATTTTGGTAGTATTTTGGTTTTACTTTATCCCCTTCAAATACGATGAGAAACTAGTGTGTTCATGCATATTCTCACTTGGGTTGCTAATACGAACAAACTTTTGAATCTAACTTACAATGTAAAATCTAGTCAAGTGGGTAAGCGGAGTGATTCTTGTTTCATCCACGAGGTTACTCAGTGGTGGATTACTTTAGGGTTACTAGAAACCACCCTCATTGTTGTAGCTTAAGGCATCTATACCAAAGGGGGTTATGTTTGAGTTGAGCGGATAGGGACGTACCCTTTCCCAAAACCTGTAATACAATGTGAAAGGAAATGGTGTTTTTTTAATCTTTCTTAACTTAATGTGGTTTTAAGTAGCACATTGTCTGGTAACCTGTATGAAAACATGTTTATTAGAAGTTTTTGTTTTGTCTCGAATTATTTCTTTCGCAAGCATTTATGCCCTATACGCATAGAGTTAGTAATTTTCCATCAAATAATGATATCAACAAAGAGATTTTACGCGTTGTTTTTTATTCCTAAGATCACCAAAAGGTGTGAAGGAAGAGCATACACAACGTGAAAACTCCACTAATACAAATTTTTGTGGAAATTAATTTTAAATGTGCTTGCAAAGGATAGAATTTTGTTTTAAACCAATGTTTTAAAGGCTACTCTAATTAAGAATCATAAAATAAAGTGTCTTTCGAATGTGAAAAAAAGGTTCTTAGAAGTGTGTTTTTGATCTCCAAGATCACCTAGAAGGTGTGAGGAGAGAGAGCATACACACTTCAAAACCCTTTCTCTAAACTAAGAAAATCAAATAATTAAAGCTATGTTGGTTAAGTAACCAAATGGCAACCTGCAATCACTTGTTAACCCTTGAAAATATCAGAAAAATCCAAAGAAATGATCTTATATCTTGGAGAAGAAAAATCAAATTTTAGCATAAATACATGCACATCCAGAATGATGCCTACACATCCTTAGCCAATGGATACGTTGGCCCAACTAATGTGTGACGTGTGGAAACAAATTTTGATAATGGGGGTTTCAACACCTATGCAAGCTTGTCAGATAGGTTCGCTAGGGTTTTGACAAAGACACCTATAAGAAAAAATTAGAAATCAACACAATATATTAATATACACCAATGCATCTAGAGAGACAAGAATGCCTGACAGTCAACAGAGATGCCGATGCTTTTATAGGTACGCCTGCGAGCCAAAATGAAAAATTTACATAGTAGCCCAAAACACCACCAACGCATTCAAAGGCACGGATATGCCTGATAGTCAACAGAGACACCTATTGTTCAAGGGATACAATGCCCTTTGTAAAAGAATTGTCTATGAAAAAATATGACAGAAAAGGTGTGTGACCAACTAGATGCCTACGCTAGTGGTTTTGACAGCGACGTTCCCCTCTAGAACACTTATGCGTACCCCCCTAAAAAAACATGCAAAAGTCATGAAAATGAAATTTTCAATAGTCAAACAAGTTAAACATTAGTCGAATAATCCTATTTCCAATTGAAACCCACAAAATACATATGAACAAGGATGATTCAACTCACTTAAAAAATGAAATCAAGTAAATAATAAGTCGTTTCCCCTAGAAAACATGAAAGTGGACTTAAAAATATTGAAAAAAAGCTCGTAGAGGACAATGGTGAGTGTCCCGCCAAGTATGCCCAAATTTTTTTCAATGAAAAGTTGCAAAATCCATGGACATGGGATATAGAATCTCTAAAGAAACCCTAAATGATTTTAAAAAACTAGTCAATGCACCATCAGATAAGAGATAAACAAGGATTAATCACTTTGCATACATTAATCTTGAAAGAAACAACAAAATTTAGCATACTTAGTAATCATCTACTCTTGAAAACTTTAAAATGAACCTAGGTAGATTCTAAGAAATCAGTTATGTGATTTATGAGAATGGGAGCTCACCAATTAATGGCTTCAAGGCCAATGGTTCTTCCCATTTACTCAATGCTTGTTTATGTAGTGTAATGACAAAGAAATATCTCAATAAAACAAATAAAATAAGATTTAAAACCCTAAGAAACATGTTATAGTTTATGTTAGGAAGAAGGAGAGTTCTTAGAAAAGGTCTAGGGGTAGTGGATTATTTATAGTTTTCCAATTTTAGAAATGGGAGACTTTTGGTGCATGTTGTAACGCCCCGTAAAACCACACACACGAATGACGCGAAAAAACTTTGGATAGTCTTATTTTTTGAATTTTAAATGACACCAAAAGAGATCACAATGGGCCACAACTACTCACAATAGGCTAGGCGAAACATTGACTACCTAGACACGAGGGAACATATGACACCCTTCACAAACAAGACACAACATCACGGTCCAGCCACATAACATACTTGTGAATTTGGGGCATCCCACGGTATAAAATTTTTTAAGGTTCAGAACTACAACCCTCTTGCACAAGGATTCGTGATTTAACACGCCTAAGAGAAGATTACAAGCACCTTGGCAAAAGTTTGAGGAAGAAGGTCAAATTGATTTCATATTTAAGATCTCATTAGTTATTAACTGGGATTTTATTGAGGCTTAAGAATTTATCTAGAATGGTTAAAATTTTAATTTAGGGTTTCCTTGAGGAGTTTGACAAAAGTATATAATTTACATTTCAAACGGTTGAGATAAGTTGAATGGTTTATTAATCAATTTCTTCCTACTTATTATAACCTTATTAGCTTCCAAAATCTAATCATTGATTTCACCTTAAGATTGTTTAAGGACTCACCACAATAAGGATAAATTTTATTAGTTTAGCTTGGGGGTAGCAAGGTATATGTTTTTTACAAAAGATAGTTTCCTCTTTGATCACTTAAGGACTCAAATGTTATCAAGTAGATCACATCTACATTAATATATTCACACACACAGATATATATATATATATATATATATATATATATATATATATATATATATATATATATAAAGGATTACCCATCCATTTTATTATGCTTAGAATTACATTATTACCATGTCCTAGAAGGGTTTTCAACACAAAATTTAATCTCAAGAGCAAAGTTTACCATTACTTCTTTTGTGAAAACTACACATGGTTACATCACTTCTTTCCAACACGACACACAAACCAAAGGGACAAAATAGTTATATGGAATTATGACTAGGATGCAAGAAGGTAACAACATTTATCAAACAATGTTATACTATTCTTAAAATTCCTATAATACATTAAAACCACTCATAATAATACGGTGATCAATTCAATATTTTCCACGATAGTAAAAACAAGTCAAGGTTTCAGTAGTTACGACGACATTACTCCACAAAACATAAAACTAATGCATTGATCCTCTTCTAAAATTTCCACGGAACCCATTCCATAGTTATACAACATAAAAAGCATTCGCACAAAATAACTTCATAACTAACACTAATGAACATTTATATAAGTCTTTCCCTCATCTACTCACAAAATCCATTTGCAACAAATCATTACCCTAATTCAGTTCGCGAGAACTAAGAAAGATAAGACTACACATAGCAACAATAAGCTAATATCTACCAATATCATGAAAGGAAACATTATATTTCAAAAAAGGAAGACGAGGCTCTATCCACTGATCCACTTCTTAGGACAAAAAGTAAATTTTCTATCATGCAGCTCAGAAGGAAGCCATATGTTTCAAATAAGACTAGTGCCTTTATTCAACAAAAGTGTGACAACTGATAAAGAAGGTCAAAGACTTTAAGAATCCGCAATAACATGTCGAGTGTAAGGGGTTTTCAATCATGTGGATTATATGATTGAAATTATTCTTACTTAACATTTAAGAACAAAAATAAAAGCTTCACCATATTGTCTTAGTAGGAAGTCATAAGTTGCTGATAGCAGTAATGTCCCGAAAGCAAAAAATGTTTTACTCCCAACCAAGGAGGAAACATAGCCTTAGGAGTTAGAACAAAAGGACAAGAGTATTGAAATATCAACCATGTAATCATATGTATTATATGGTTGAAGTCTAATACACCACTAACAATCCAAAATTATCAAGAGACACCAAAAGCACATGCTACGATACTAGATTTCTATAATGACAAAATTTAGATAGTCAATCCAAGAGGAACCACGGGATTCAAAGGTTAAAAATGAAAAGTTGGGGTGTATTAAAATTTCAATCATGTAATCATATAGATTATATGACTGAAATCTAATACATGACCACCACTCAACATTATTTTCAAAGGGGAGGCAAAACAAATACTAGTTTCAGCCATTGACTCCAAGAAATTTCATAATCATTCAGGAAGAGGACATTGCCCTTATAGGCTAGTAACAACAAAAGAGTGTAAAATATAGTTTTTTTAAACAAGTTAGCATCCTAAACATCCATCCAAGTTTTATAACACTAAGGATTTCTAAACCTCCTCAATAATTTTATAGTTTTTGTGTGATTAAATAGAATTATCACTTTCGCAACACAAAATCTTGTAAAGTAACCCTCGATAACATAATCAAAACTGTTCTTACATAGGCATTAACATATATTACCAAATTTCGTTATCATAACAACACTTTCTATCATAAATCAACAAGGTATCGATACATATTTAATTTCCCTAGATGTCACTAACTTTCATATCAATTTCCATCGTAAACCATCAAGGTATTTATATGTATAGAATCTGACCAATTTTAACTAACATCATTAACATTATAAAAGAGAAAACAATGAGATAGAAAATATAATATGCCACCAAAAATCTTCCCGAAAGGGAACTAAACCAAATTAGTTCTAGTAATAACTGGGTACAAGAATTGTACAATTGTATCTTCAAACTTTGGTGATCCAAAACTAGTTACGGTTCAAGCTTGATAAGGATGGTCAAGGTAGCTCATAAGGCTTTAAAAGTCTAGGAATAATTCTGATGATCAACGGGAATTTTAAACAAGCAAGATCTAAATACATTGCGCTCAAACTTATACATTCTAAAAGTTTTTATACCAAAAATACAACTCAGCTTAGCCCAAGTATGAATCACTTCAAGTCTATAACCTTTCTTTCCCAGGGAGAAAATTTTATCAGAGGGGTTTGAGTGTGATTCATCCAAAGTAAACAAATAGATGTAATTGTTATCCTCCCTAAACCTGTTTAATAAAAGACAACTTTTATATACATACCCATAAACTAAAAGTAAAACCAAACTGGCCTTGATTCTAACTAAACCAGTCTATTAAGGAATAACTGAGAAGGGGGGGATTGTAAACCTTTGATGATTAAAACAACTTGCATACCCGAAAGAGGCATTTTCTGATAAAGCAACTACTAGAGTAACTAGATCTAGAAGCCACAGAAATAGGAATAACTTGCTTACCCAGGAAGAGAATCAAACATAAAATAGTAAGATCGTATGAAAAGCAAGAGGTTTATAGTTACAACAGGCTTGCTTTCACCACAGAATTTACTAGCTATAAAAAAATTGATAACCTTGTTACTCAATCAAAGAAATGTAGATAATAATGGTAGAAGGTCGTTCACTCAAGTATGAAAATGTCACAACCAGAGTAAGAAGGATAAATCTATGTTGTACAATATTAACAATGGAAACTATTATAGCTATAACAAGAAGATTTCAAGGGAAAAGGAGATATTTCCCAGCAAGGCATCCAAACCCACAAAAAAATGCCAAAGAAAAACCAATTTTAGGAGAGAGAAGGTTCTATTTCATAATATTATTAGATCTTAGAAATTATAGTAAAAGGGTATTTTTATCTTGCCCGGTTTCCAACTTCAACAAGACACACAAACACCTCATAGAACTGTAGCAACAAAACTCTGGTTGAATATTTTTCCACATACATGTTGGTGCTAAATCTCTACTCACACCCATGTTCGCACAATCAGGGAGCTCAAAAACCATGAGTTGCATCTTCCTGAAAGGACTGTTGTCTTAAGGACTGCAATGATTGCAATATATACACCAAATGGGTTTAATGAAAAATCCCAGGAAACTTCAACCTACGTGAAGACTGGAGGAAATTCATACTCCACAACCTTGTAAAAATCCTCCCAGCCCACATCAAAATGGGATGCCAAAGTAGGATAGGATATCCATCGAAGCACAATGGAACTCAGACCTTTTTCATATGCAGTCGAATGTGCCTCAGGGGACATGTATACAAAACATGGGGAATACCCGAGGCATGAAAACTGTTGACAATATGCCTCAAAGAGATTGGGTCTTAAGTTATTTCTGTGATTGCAGGATATGCACAAAAAGGGATCTTCTAAATCAATCCTTCTTCACCCTAAGCAACCAATAGGTGTCCAGTCTGCTCATTTCACCTTTTCCAGTATGTACGCAGCCAATGAAAAATAAGAGCTTTGAAACAGGAATGGACATCCACCCGAGCATACTCGAGAAAATATTTTTCCAATGTTCCAGTTGCAAGCACCTAGGGAGGAATGAATGTAAAATGAGGGAGAAACAACAAGGAAAGAGAAGAAATAAAAAAAACAAGTAATACACAACAAGCGGCCATGGTCTAAGCTATCGTTTGCAGATCTACCATAATAGTCAGAGAAATTTTGGTGAAATAATAAATAAGGGAATGACAAGTGGCCATCAATTCCACCCACCTCCAGTCAACAATGAACCAAAAGACAAGCAATAAGAGTCCCACATCTCCTTCACGCCTAGCCTGATACATTAATGCTCACAAGTGGGAGGAAAATTCAGTGGGAGAATTATCAAATTAACCCTTAATTAAACAATTAAAACAAGCATGCATGCAGGCCTGGTCGGCCAAGGGGGGAAAACTAAAGGTTGAAGTTTCGAAATCAAACATTGGACAATGACCAACCATGGCGCCATAATAGGGTATCCTCTTCTTTTGTGTGAAATGAGGCTCGGTCTATGGGAGCGATCAAGAATACAAAAAAATAGCTTAAAGATAATTAATAATAATAATGATAAAAATCGATAATAAAATAATAATAAAAATAATTATAATATTATTATTATTTTTACAGCTAAAAAATAATTATTATTAACCATATTAGTAATGATGGACAGTCAAGTTTGACAAATAATAATAATAACCAATGGTCAACAATTTATAATTATTATTATTATATAGATATTTCGTTTAAAAGGAAATACTCTAATACCCTAACAAAAAATGGATATTCTATAAGAGCTATAACACCAAAACGTCATTCAAGCCACCTCTTTAGATTCGAGAATATGATTTGCCTTTATAGGATAATCGTAAAGGACACTACAGGAGTCCCACAACTAGAAGCATCGACCATGACACGATAAGGCAAGACAAAGAGGAAGGATGTTAATTTCTCTCTCCAACAAGGTCGAAGTCAAATAATTATCAACGAGAGCACACGCAACGTTCAATTCTTAACAACAAGGTCAATGAAGCAAGAACTGGAGTAAATGATGAACGAGGCATTACACATGTGGGATAAAGATAAGTCAAAAGGCCTTTAGAGAGTCAAAATAAGATTTGACTAGGGTTTAGAAGAAGTTAATCATGGTTTAGAGTAAATTAAACTAGGTTAGACTAACTAATCCTATTTAGAGAAGAATTAGGTATTCAAGAGGGTTTTGAGAGGTCTAATCAATCCAATGAAATAGATTGATAGACTAGGAAGTTAGTAAAATTGGCATAGAAGAGGGTGAGAAGACGGTTTAGCTAATAATGGACTATGTTAACCCTATTAATTGATTCATAGGAGAAATATGAATAAAATAATGTCATAAACGATGAGTTGGAGGAGGCCCTATTGACGAGGTATCGTCAATTTGTGAGAAGGAGAATATTTAGTGCAACATTAGGAATAATAGTGCTTTGATCAAAGTAAAGGAGTCTACACAGAGAACTAACCATCGAGTTCTAAATGGTAGAACCATGAGGAGGGGAGGAACGAAGGAAGTTAGCAAACTGTGCCAAATATTTGGATCATAAGATTTGAACCCAGTTAGCCAAATTAGTAGTAGCCACTTCCCATCCAATCTTAGTAAGCAACGCTTCATTCAAGTCAGCAATGCGTCTAAACCCCAAACCTCCCAATTTGTTCAGATTACAAACATAATTCCAAGAAACTAAGTGAATCCTCTACCTATCCTCTGAGCCTGACCGTATGTATCTTTTTTGTATTTTCTCAATAACATTAACAATAGAAGAGGGCATTTTGAGTAGTGACAAGAAATATATGGGAAGACTTTGAAGCGTAGCTTTCATCAATTGGAGCTTTCCAGCTTGACTAAGAAGAGATCATTTCCATGCTATAAGATTCTTATGGTATCTTTCAACGATAGGGTTCCATGCACTTTTTTATTTTCTTTCCCTTGAAAAGAAGAATGCCAAGATAGGAGGAAGGTAAATCCACAATGCTGCAACCAAAGATATATGTTATCCTTCTTTGAGTTTTTGGTGGAGTGTTTATGAAGATTATGCTACTTTTGGTAAAATTAATCAATTGCTAAGAGGCAATTTGATAACATTCCATGATTTCTTTTAGAGCTCTAGCTTCAACTATAGATGCAACATAGTGCTTTGCTACAGCTTCTCTGCTTTGCTACAGCTTCTCTGCTCCTCTCTCTTATTCCGGCTTTTAGGCCTCCTTTTGTACACAAGGGTATAGTCCCTTTCAAAAAACTATTTACCAATATTAAAAAAAACTATAGATGCAACATTTAATAGAAGAGTGTCGTCCGCAAATTGACTATGAGTAGCAGCAGGGGAGCGAGTAGTGATTTTGATGCCTGAAATAGTAGC
Source organism: Taxus chinensis (assembly GCA_019776745.2). Classification (NCBI taxonomy): domain Eukaryota; kingdom Viridiplantae; phylum Streptophyta; class Pinopsida; order Cupressales; family Taxaceae; genus Taxus; species Taxus chinensis. The sequence goes on from CM034155.1 coordinate 555,870,692, forward strand.
CACTTGTTTGACTGCCTCTAAGGCTTTGTTAAGAGTGTCAGTCATTAACAAAAAGAGGAAGGATGACGAGGGGTCCCCTTGTCTTATTCCTCTATTATTCTTGAAGAAGTCATTCGGGATCCCATTTAAGAGGATGGAGAAACAAGGAGTAGAGATACATGAGAAGATCTAGCTACACTATTTTTTGTCAAACCTAAAGCAATGTAACACACTGAGAAAGAAAAATCAAGCTGACTCTATCGACGGATTTTTACATGTTTAATTTAAGAATCAAACTAGCTAACTTTACATGTTGAGCTTAATGAATGGCTTCATGGATTGTAATTATACCTCCTTGAATAAGTCGTCCACTAATGAAACAATTTTGTTGTTTAGAGATGAGACAACTTACTAATAGTTTTAATCTAGTAGCCAACATCTTGGTGATGATTTTGTAGGAAGTGTTACATAGACTTATGGGCCGAAAGTTAGCACCTGATATGGACCCAAGAGATTTAGGTGCCAGAGAAACGAAAGTAGTATTCTAATATTTCAAAAGATAGTTGTTATGCTGGAATTCATTCACTGCTTCGTAAAGGCCTTGCTTGATGATTTCCCAAAAAAATTGAAAGATGGTAGCAAGGAACCCATCAGGATCAGGAGCATTATCACCTTTCATTGTGAAAAATCCTTGTGGATTACTGTACGTACCCAAAATTGTAAGGTATTGTACTGCCAGAACAGTGTAACAAGTGCCCCTGATGATGATACAGGTCTCCTCGCAAGGTGTTCGGGATTCGGAAAATCCCTCGGAGCATGCGTTAACATCCCGCATGCCCCGCTTAGCCCCCGCGCCCTTTTTTTTCCCCTTTCTTTCCTCTTTCCTTGGCCTCTTGATCTTCAGTGACGAAACCACCGCCCTGATCAGGGCGGCGGTCCTGTAACCGCCGCCCTGCTCAGAGCGGCGGTCCTGTGCGCGTTTTCCAGAACACTCTTTTGATGCGACTCGCGTGAAATATCACGATTCACCAGCTTTTCCTTGCCAACTTGAGCATGCATTTATGTTTTTGGTCCCCTGAAATAGTGTTTTTCCTTTGTTTATTGTTTAGGAGTTCAATTTGGTTTTGGTTTTTGGGTGTTTGAATTCCTATAAATGCATGGTTTGTGCACATGCAAATGGGCTGGAGTTTTTGGTCTGAAGCTTGGATGGATTTTGAAGTTTGATCTTTGCTCTCATTTCCTCATTTTAGTGTTTTAGCTAGTTAGCTTGTTTAGGGGCCTTAGCTTGAATTCACTTGCATATCTAGTTAGATTGCTCAGCTGTTGGTAAGCCACAGACCCATCTTATGCAGGCAGTGCTGTTATCTCATCCAAATCCAGTTAGAAGCTTGCCTCTGAATTTCTCTTTGCTGTAGATTTATTTTCATTGTGTCTTGGAGTTCTTAGTTCAATCCATTATATGTCTGGTTAGCTTTATTCAGCTGTTGGTAAGCCACATATCCAACTTGTGCAAACAGTGCCTTTATTTTATCCAATCCATTGGAATAAATAGCTTAGGAAGCCATTAAAGTTGTAGGTTTTGCTCTTCGTATAGGATAGTTACAGGTTCTGGTCGCTTCATGTTGCATGACTCGTAGTAAAATCCCGCTAGGAATCGCATAAGCCAAGATTTGTACTCTTGCGCTATCCCTCTCCTACTCGCATTTTCAGTCTGCATTCTGAGCTGTCCTTGTCCCAAAAATCTACTCCTATCGGTGCTAGCATTACACGCTTTTCTGGATCCACAGTGAACACGAAATAACGAGGAGATCATACTGAGGGGACGAGATCACACACACCATCGGATTCGCCACTGTTCTGCGGAATCCAGGTTTTAAATTTCAAAGATCTAGTCAGAATCATATCAAATAGAGTAGTTAATCACTTTATTTCAGTAAATTCTATTCTCGATATTGCCAGGGAAGTTGTGGGGATTGATAGTTTCTGAGAAACTATGATTCACTCCTCACTTCTGAGGTAGGATCGAGAATCTTGCAGGTAGATTAGACAAGCTATTTTATTTATTTAGAATAATTCTACAAAATCGCACAGGAAAATAACTACACTCGGTTATCTTGTATGTTTTAAATTATTGTTTAGTTATTATTTCTAGATACGCTTAAAATAGTTTGCTTTCCTTAAAATTGTTAAAATATTCCTTAGAATAATAAAAGTTATACAGTTAGATTTATTTCACGTAGTTAGAATGTGTTTTGTTACAGTTAGATTTGCATTTTGTTTCGTATGACAATCACGGGACCTCAAGAGCCCAGGGAATATATATTTGAGCCAATCGTGCCTCAACCAAACCTCATCACAACAATAGTTGACATAGACCAAAATCTCAGGATACAAGTATTCCGAACAACCACATATTTACAACAGATCAGTTCTCAGTTAAGATGATTAAACATAGAAGACGACCAAGCACATGCGTTTTGGTCAAGTCAGCCAAACTATAGATTTCCCTAGGCAAAGCACTCACATGACTGTAGAAGGATTCGAAAGAGAACAGTCCTTTGACTGCGATCCTTTGGTCCCACAGCCAGACGCTGGAGACACCCTCATAGATATAGATACCAGCTTAAGAATCCAGGTTGGGAGAACGCCTGTGAGGTATTCTGAGAAGATTACACAACTGTTGGTTCTAAACATAGAAGCTGAGAAAGCATACGATTACTAGATACTAGGGATTAGAACTTGATCTCGCGTATGACCATAACAGAACCGCAACAACCAAGAGTCTATGGTTGTGATCCACAGATCCCACAGCCCAACGAGTCCACAACTCAATTAGATATAGACAGTAGCCTATGCACCTTGGTATTCAGGTCCACTCCACTTCCACCTATCATCATCGAACAACTGTCCTTACTAGATATAGCAGCTAACGAAGCTAGGGAATTCTGGACTAGGCCAGAAAATCATCCGTAGAGTCAATTATATTCATCATCCACTATATGACCTTATCAGGAGACATACACGAAACTATACTAGGTCATTTTCCACGTATTCCGCAACCCATAGATTGAATCACGCCAGAGCTCGATATTGATTGGAGCCTTCGAGCAGTCATCCTTGCCGATCGATCTATCACACCAGTCCATGTTAGAAGGGCCTTCTTTGCCTTAGATTCACAAATTCCACTAGTGCGTGTCGAAGACATTAGACTACCTAACTAGTTTGTCTGCATCCCACGCATATTCTACCCCCACCGGCTGTCTCGGCACGACCTCGGGAGGTCGGGTACGCAGAAGAGTCATTTGTTGATTCTCACGCTCGCCTGTCGCTTTTCCGGCGTACAAAATTGGTGAACCCGACGTGAAACAAACGAAATTAGTGAAAGCTGACGTAAAACTTCCTACTTTCTCGTTCAGAGTCATAATATCATGTTTCCTTTCACAAATCACCTTCGCTCCTTCCCATTATTCTGCGGGTATTCATATACACCCTGAATATGTCGGGATTCGATGCATATGGTAGACCCCTCTTGGGTCTTGAGGCATACTACGCCCAAAAGAATAGGCAATCATCACCCTCACTCTCAGTATGGGGCGACAACTATTCAACTAATAAGTTGTCAACACAAACCCCAAGAATCAGATATAGTTCGTCTTTTCAAACTAAGGAGTTAGATCAACCCCCTCGAACCCAACAAACAGAGCCTTCAGGTTCAAACAATATGACGTTCACCGGAGAATCTGGTTCGTCTCCTCAAATGCTACTCAGACCACAAATTAGTAGGTAATCAGATCCATACCTAGTCTTAGATGACGGACAGCCAACACGTTATCCTAGGAGTGAACAACGCTCCCGGGGTATGTACCCACCTATAGGAGGTTTACAAATACAACCCGAAATCTCTTTTCAAGAAAATACCTCTATGCCACTGCATACAGGAAATATTCTTAGAGAAACTTGGCAAGATAGCGATCAGTTCATGACAAGATATCACGTACCTATACAACACTAGGGTATACAACAAACGCCGCTCAGGCAAAGTACTGTGACTTCACCAAATGAATTCATTTCAACGTTAGTAGAAAAAGTGAGAGGATTAGAACTGGCTCAAGCAAGTCAAAATTCTCCGTTCATACAAACAGGAAGTTCCAATCCTCCTTACCACCCTGGCCAAGTAGATCTCCTTACGGGAGTAGGCACGTTAGGCATGCCTCCTCAATATCCACAACAAACGCCAACAAGGCCTATCATCTCTAACACTATTCCTCCCGGTCTAGTGTCGAACAATCCGTTCCTTGACAATACCCCGTCCTACTTAAACATGTACTCTAAATCACCACAAGGAGATATTTTCTCCTCTCCCGGCATGTTTGCTCAGACACAGGGACCTCCTTATGCCCCTTGCCAACGCATACGCTGCACCGTATCAACAACCTTTCCCACCACCACTCCCTCAGCAACCACCATCAATGGTCGAAAGCTATGCGATAGGGACTTATTCAGAATATCTAAAGGAACCCTTAGATTTCACCATATGAAGCGTCATGCTTCCAAGACCTCTCCCTGATTTACCCAAGTTCAAGGGTGAGGGAGATCCAAATGCACATATCAAAGCTTACGCTACAGCCATACGAGAATTACTCCCTTGGGATGGGTTGGTTGCTAAAATATTTCCCAAAACCTTGGAAGGCATCGCTCTCGATTGGTATTATAGAATACCTGAGGCTTCCATACATTCATTTAAACAACTCGTGTCAGATTTCATCAAAGCCTTCGACATGAACAAACTATTGAGAACAGGAATCAGGGAATTCTTGCATATCAGATAAGAACACAACGAATATGTCGCCCATTTCATCCAGAGGTGGCGTACAGTTCTTTATTCGTCAGCAAGTGCTCCAAACATGGATCAGATGGAACTATGCGATTTATTCCTTCATTCTCTCAGCAGATAATTGAAGGAAGAAGTCCAGAAGTTCCCACTAAGGACTTATGATGAAGTACTTGAGAGCGCTCTGCAAATAGATCAAGCAGCGATAGATAGTGGTCGTAAGACATATGGAACAAACGAGAGGTTAATCACCTCCACTCAAAACACTACAACTACCACAAATGTCAATCAAGGACCCAAAATCCTTAACAAAAATCATGGGGTAACAACGGATGGGGTAACCGACCAGCCCAAGAGGGTAAATTTTGTTAATACTCCGTCACAAACAAACAACCAACGAAACAACAACTTTACCCCGACGGTCAATACAGTGGATTTTAACCATCCACAACAACAACAACAACGGTGAAATCCCATACAAGGGCCAAGCCAAAACTCATTTGGTTACCAAAACCAAAGTCAAAACCAGAAACAACAATTCCAAAACTTTAGTCCAAATAGGCAATAGTTTGATCGAAATTTTAGGCCACAATACACACCAAACCAACAAAGCGGGAATTACAACCCCAATTATTATTGTGGTTTCCATAAAATTCGGGGTCACGACACTAGAACGTGCCGTGACTACAATAAATTTATGCAACGCTATTATTATTGTTTTTGGCAGATCCCGTCTCATCATCACCAAATACGCTCGTAGGGGCAGTTTCCCCTCAAAATGCTCCCCTCAAGATCTTTAATGATCCACTCCCAAATCATGATAGCAATAGGCTGAATCCAACCGGAACAAACAAAGGTGCAATGATGGGAAACAATGATCATGAAGCCTCGACTTCATTAAATCCGTCAGTTGCGCCACAGTTGGGAGCTCAACCAAGACCCAAGATAGTTAGTTTGGTAGAATTAGACGCTGAGCTACCTATCGAAGCTATAACAAGCACACAAGAGTATTTATCTCAATCGAGCCCAAGTCATCTGCCAGAGACAGATAAGAGTCAGCAAACAGTTGAAAAACCCATCGGTGCCTATGATTTAATTAGCGACCTAACAAAGACCTTCTCACACATTTCATTTTTGGACTTACTAAAGAACTCTCCCCCTCACAGAGCTTCTCTTTTAGAAGCATTAGGTCTAGGCCATCTAATTAACATCACTCCACCTCCTGAAACACAAGTAAATCATGTAGATTTTTATATCCACCCTCCGGGGCAGCCGGACAAGGATGTTGAATTCATATTTGAAATAAGTAAAATTCCCACAGATGCTGAGATCGCACGCCGAGGTGACCCAGCCTTACACTTACAAGTGTGGGTTTATAATAACTATGTAAAACGGGCAATGGTTGACGATGGGGCCGCAGTTAACATAGTCCCTTTCTCTTTCCTCCAAAAACTTGGATATGGAGAAACAAACTGTTCCACTACACGAAATACCTTGAGAGGCTATGATAGCCTTAAAGCCACTTCGATAGGAACTATAATACTACCGGTCACCTTAGGGCCCAAAACCATCTTGACTGAGTTTTATATTATAGATCGGGAAACTAACTATAATATGATCCTCAACCAACCTTGGATACATCGAATGAAGGCAATCCCTTCTACTTTATTTCAAGAAGTAAGATTCTTGCATCTAGGAAAGGTATTTGTAGCCAAAGGCAATCCAAAACCTTTCGATTTTCACCTAGCTTATTTAAAAAAAAGACCAGGGGTGCACTCAGAATTTGAACTTCCAACAAACCAACTTAATAAACCCTCTGACCCAAAGCCAGAGGAAAAGTTGGTACCTACGACGGATCTTGAAACTACTAGCATATCCAAAACAATTCCAACTCCTAAAGATAAAACTAAAGAAACAGTATCATTAGGGATTACTGCGAAAATTGTTGAATTGATAGAACAAGATTCACCAATGTTCTTACCATTTGATTCAGTAGGCATAGGATTTTCCCTAGGTATTGGTTCCTTACCAGCAAAGGATCTCTGTATGGTAGAAGTAGAGTGCGCAAACGCAGCAGATGCCCCAACATCTATATTTCTGACTAAGTGTTGGACTCTCCATTTCGATGGAGCTAAATGTCATTATGGAGCGGGGGCAGGTATAATTCTTACCTCACCTGAGGAGAAAGTCCTCCCATTCACTTTTAAGTTAAACTTTGAATGCACAAACAACGGCGCTGAGTACGAAGCCCTCCTCCTTGGCCTCACCTTAGCCAAAATAATTGGTATTGATAACGTCAGAGTCTTGGGAGACTCACAATTAGTGACAAACCAAGTTTCTGAAGTATATGAAACTAAAGCCGAACATTTGCAACTCTACAAAAACGTTGTATTAGATTTAATCAAGGTGTTTAACTTCATATCCATTGAAGCAATCCCCCGAGAGAAAATAATTCTTGCCGATTCAATAGCAACCTCAACATCACGTTTTACTCCAAGCAATGAGCTAGAAGATACTCACTTCATAGTATCTATTCGTGACGAACCATTGATAAAAACAATGAAAAATCCTCTTTCAAGCGGAAGTGAATCTACCATCCTAGACCATGTGGAAATGATGCGGCTACTTTGGATTACTTAAATGCCTATGCAGCACTACATCTCTCCTATTCACATGCTCTTAGATTTATCCATCCACATTCATCTTCCTACTTCGGAAATCTCGTAACGGATCTTCCCTCACAAATGGAACCTAGCATATACGCAATAGAAAATGGGGATGATCTAGATTTACCTCCAGCACCACCTGAGTTCGAAGAGGGTAACGCCTCTTTGATCGAAGAAACAATCGATGTCAACATCGGGATAGAAGATGAACCAAGAATATTGAAACTAGGTTCTTCGTTAACCCCAGAAGAAGTAGAAATACATACTCAGATTCTCAAAGAACATCAGAAGGCGTTTGCATTTAATTACAAGGAGATGACAGGAGTCGCACCCCACATTGCGGTGCACAACCTCGTCACTAAATCAGATGCAAAGCCAATTAAACAAAAATCAAGATCCATGAAGCCCAAAGTAGCTCTCATGGTAAAAGAGGAGGTAATAAAACTCCTTCAGGTAGGATTCATCAAGCCAGTTGACTACTCCCAATGGGTATCTAACATCATTCCCGTTCTCAAGAAGAATGGAAAGATACGCATCTGCATAGATTTTCGAGATATCAACAAAGCATATCCTAAGGACGACTTCCCATTACCACCATCCATAGATGTTATTGTTGATGCAACAGCTGGTTTTGAACTCTTGTCTCTCATGGATGGATTCTCGGGATACAATCAAATCAGAATATCCGAGCAAGATCAAGCTAAAACCACGTTTATAACTCCTTGGGGAACCTATTGCTACGCTGTTATGCCATTCGGTCTCAAGAACGCCGGTGCTACGTACCAGCGGGCCATGACATACATATTTCACGATCTAATTCATAAAATCATGGAATCTTACGTAGATGACTTATTGGCTAAAGCTAAGAAGCGTTGTGACCATCCCGAAGTACTCCACATCATTCTTTCACGTCTAATAGAATACGGAGTCACGCTAAATCCAGAGAAATGTGTCTTTGGTGTAACAGGAGGAAAGCTCCTAGGTTACATCATATCATCACGAGGGACTGATGTTGATCAAACCAAAATTTGGGCCGTCCTCGAAATGGTCCCACCTTCGAGTGAATCTGGAATCAGATCATTTCTCGGAAAGCTGGGTGTAATCCGGAGATTTCATCCCAGACCTAAGCTTCGCTGTTCATCCAATCAACAATTTACTCAAGAAGGACTATAGCATTGATTGGACTGAAGATTGCAATGAAGCTTTTGATGCAGTTAAGGGTTTCTGTTATCACCACCTACGCTAATGCCACCTAAGCTGGATCGATCGCCCGTTAATCCTATATTCGCGAGCTACCAATGTCTCTCTGGCCTGTATGTTGGCCCAAGAAGACGATAACAGGAGAGAACGTGCAATTTATTTCATTATCCCAACACTGCTCGACTATGAAACACATGCTATACACAGGCAGAACGAGAATGCCTTGCCATAGTATTTGCTACTAAACGCCTAAGACATTACATGCTGAATCAAGAAACGAAGGTCATGGTAAAAACGGACCATTTACGGACTTTTCTCACATTAAAAGGGTCCTTGTCTAAAAAGGCTGGACGTTTTATATAACCTTAATGGGAGAGTTTCGAATTAACATTTGTAAACCAGAAGTCGGTTAAAGGAAAAATCATCACGGATTGGTTAGCTGACAACCCATTAGACGGAGGTGATTTAGTAATTTAGACTTTCCAGATGAATGCGTATACTACATCGAAACTCGACCTGCTATCTCTGAGTGCCCTTGGTACACTGATATCATTAATTATATCATGGGACCATACGTACCTGGAGGCAGTTTACACACCACAAAAAAAGAAGGCGGTTACGCATAATCATAGCTAAATACGTCATTATAGAGCAGGTGCTCTATCGGAAATCATTCGATGGAATGATCCTAAGGTGTGTTGACACAGAAGAGTCCAAAGGATTCTCCACGAATCCCACAATGACATATGTGGAGGCCACTTCGGTGGCCATGCCACTGCTCGAAAAAAATACATCGAATGGGCTATTTCTCTTCTGGCCTACTCTAGAACGACGACATGATAGAGTTTGCACGCAGGTGTCATAAGTGCCAAGAATTCTCTCATGAGATCCACATGCCAGCACAAGCTCTGCAACCAATCGCTACTCCATGGCCCTTTTCTACATGGGGTCTAGACTTAATAGGGAAATTCTCTCCCTCATCCACAGATGGCCATAATTTTATAATCACGGCCACTGAATATTTTACCAAATGGGTGGAGGCCATGCCTCTTACTACTGTACCTGGTTTTGTGATTGCTAAGTTCATTTTTGAACCAAATCATTTGCAGGTACAGTATCCCGCAAATCATTATCTCCGATAATGGAACTTCTTTTAAAAATGAAGAAGTTCGCGAACTATGCAGTAAATTAAGATAAGCCATCATACGGCTTCCTTGTATTATCCCCAAGCCAACGGACATGCTGAAGCAACAAACAAGACACTGAAAGCCATTCTCCTTAAAACGGTGAAAGAAAACAAGCGAGATTGGCATTTGAAGTTATATCCGGCCTTGTGGGCCCATTGAACCTCAATAAGAACACCAACGGGAGCAACTCCTTTCTCGCTGGTATTTGGGGCAGAAGCAGTCCTCCCGCTTGAGGTCGAAATACCCAGTCTCCGCATTTCACTACAAGGGATTCTGGATGAAGATGCTTACAGAGAAGCACATCTTTCCCAACTAGAAGGCCTAGATGAAACTAGGTTAGATGCTGAGCAAAGGCATAGAGCTTATGCTGACCGAATGTGCCGGCAGTATAACAAGAAGGTCTATGAACGCGATATATACGAAGGTGATCTAGTTCCAAGACTAGACAGTCGGATCGACAAGAAGACCGGCGAAGGAAGGAAATTCCGGCCCAAATGGTTGGGCCCATACCGAGTCATGAAGGACTACGGAAATGGTGCTTATCTCTTATGTACGTTAGAAGGTGAGGAATTTGGTGAAACAGTCAATTCCCTGCATCTCAAGCGATTCTACGCATAAGCGACTAGCACTGCTTGTATAACTATCTACATTGCATCTTCATATAGATTTAGATCATTTTGTCCACTTGTTCTTACACAAATTGTGATCAAGGAATATATTCTCAAAGCAATTTATTACAAACTCGTGATGTTTCTGGCATAAATTTCTTTAATCATACCTCTCCATCTTCGTGTATCATCAAATCATCTTGGAATCCTTTATCAAATAATATCAGACATGACGAAGTCTTAACGGTGACCATACCAATATCTACAAGTTTGTTCTCGCTTTGATTTCTTCTTAGGATAGGTGTCTTGCCTATGGTCTATTCTAGAAGCTTCATGGTGTCACATCTATCCCATATACACATCTCTTTGGAAATAAGCATATACTGACATTTTACTCAAAAAGACAAGTCAAAAAGTGATTAAACAGAAAATTTTATTTTTACACATTTCCTTGCCCCACCAACCTTCGGTGATGAGCTTGCATCTCTTACTAGTGACGTAGGGTTGGGAAAGGATGGAAATTCCCTTACTCGCTAGCCTTTGACCACGGTGTGATAAACCACGCTTCTTAATAGTAGCATGGGGCAAAGTGTAGGGGGTCCTCTTGACAAAGCAAACGTTAAAAGGTCATAAACAAATAATTCAAACTTTGAGTAAAAAACGAATGAATCAGATATTCAAAATTCCAAAAGAGTTAAAAATCCTAAAAAACCCAGATTTTGTCTACTATGTGGCCATCTACGGGTCTAAGTCTGGATAAACCGCAAAGCAAGTTGCATCCAAAACTATGAAGTCATTCAGGTAGAGTAAGCTTGTAGTTTTCAATTTGGTTCCACCAAAGCTTCGTCTGTCTTTCATCACTATCATTTCACCATATTTCATAAACTTGCGCCCTTCTTGGCTCTTGGCAATGAGCCCTCGCATCTTACAAGTTGCGTGGAGTTAGGAGTGGGGCAAGTTAATATGTTCATCATTCTGGTTATTTTCATCACTTTGCCAAAACAAAACATGAGGTATCCAAATTGCTCATAGAAGCTAAGATTCAAGATCACAATATATCTACAGTATCATGTATCAGCATCATGAAACACAAAAAGAAAGAAAACATTTGGATCATTTGTTTTCCATTGCATACATTCTAGAAATCATATAAAACATACATTGTAGTATACACGAGGAAGCTAGAAATAGAAAGGAAAACATAAGTGCTAAGCGTTTGATCCAAAAACGAATGCATATATATAAATAATCAATGTTTATATACAATGCCATCATGCTCTAGGCATGGTCAAAACGCGCAAAGAGCCCGTGATATACAAAATAATCTATAGTACAAAATACATAGGAGCCAAGTAGTCTCTCAACCCCTACGCGATCCCTCCAAAGGTGCGCGCCCTCAGTCTAGGACTCCGGCTACGCCGACGCTATGAGTGAATGGAGGGCTCAGGGTCCCGAGGGGCAGCCGTGGTCTCACCACGAGAATGGCTCCTCATAAGACGCTCAGCCGTCCTATAGCCCGCCAACTCTGTACGGAGAGTCGACACCATCCTGGCCATGTGCCAAACGGGAGCGAAGATGTCGGTATGCCTACCGGCTGCTGAAGGCTCCCCTGGCATCTACAGATAGCTCTGCATGGGTATTATCCATGGGGATCATCAGGGAATCAGTGCATACCCTGCGGATAAGATCCCGCCACTCGTCAACAGTCTCTGCAAACAAAGGAGAGAAACGAGTTAGAAACCAAGCAAGAGGTTGAAAGATACAAGATAAAAACACAAGGAGAGATAACAATTAAAACAAATCCTAAATTAAACAAACATTGAAAGGAGGAAATGATAGCTTACTCGAATCTCTGGGCATCCAAGATGGGTCACTGGGGCCAGCACCTGCCGCGGATGCCGCTGCCGACTGAGGGGCTGCTCCTGTAGCGGGGGCAACATGTCGCCCCACAACTGACTCATCCTCTCCGCCATGGCCCTGAGAGAGTGGCTCCTCTGAGACTAGCGTGTCCTTCTCTGCACTCTGCTCGGCCCTCTCCACCTACATAATATCCTGAGTGTCATGCCACTCAGGATCGCTATCATCAGTCTGCTCCTCCGACCCTCCCTCTGTAAGCTCCTCAGAATCGGAGTAAGTGGGTGGATGACACAATAAGGCGGTCAATGGATGCTTGATAGGAAAGAGATAAGGAATTTGAACAATGAGGATGGGAGGAATTATTCGCCTAGCATGAGCGCCATTTGGTGAGTGTTAATATAAGATCAACCTTTAGTTTACTATTGCACAATAGATTTTTCACCATGATTATTAAGTAATAAATATGGCTAACCCGGATACGTGTAAATAAACACACACACACAACAAAGAAAAGATAAAAATGAAAACAATCCCAATATGAAAATTAGGTGCATGCATTAGGGCTATAAAGGAACCAAGATGTTATCAAACTAGTTGTAATTAGTACAAGAAGTTAAACATCAACAATGCAACACAACTTTGAAAAATAAGACAATCAACTATGCCCCGAATGTGTTCCACAATGAATGATTATATAGATGCAAATGCCTGCATGGTGGGAATATGATCATACTTGAATTGTAGAGTATACTTAGAAACTACTCATTACACTATTGTTGGATCCGTTTGACAAATGATTTAAGAAAAACTGCCCCACCTGAATTTATATCGTGAAGGGAAAACAATTTTGTGATTTTCCCCAAATAGAGTAAGGAATCGTGCAAAGGGAAGAAAGTGATAGTTGTAAGAATGGAACAATCACTAGGCTAGTAGATAAGAGTAGGACTCTATCAAGATTGTAGTGACAATTTGAAATATTCACTTCAAGGGTTTTCGAATTGTAGGATTTATGTGAGAAGCGAATGTTTGTTCGAATTTTTCATGATTTTCTATTTATTTTTTAATATTTGATTTTTTATGGTTTTACAAATTTGTAAGAAAAATTTGAAATAAAAATATATAGAAATGTAAACAAACTTGAATATAAATAAAAAAGGAAAACACTCCATGGGTTATTTAATAAACCAGGAGGAACATAAAACATGAGTAAATGGCAAAAAGACACGAAACAAGTATTGTAAACAAAACCAATATGAACACGAAGGAATGACATCATAGTTTTTTATGAACTAAGATGCCAAGAATTATCATGTAACTGGTCTACAATGAAGATAAAAAAAAGTACAAGAAAATAACAAACTCAAAGAAGCAAAAACATCATCACAATGCTGACAAATCACAACATTATAAAAAGTTTTACAATAACGACTTCTAATGGCACTCCGAATGTGTTTCACATTGAATAAATTGACATATATGAGTGCCCTTGAGAGATAGCTTAGAACGTGAGAGGATTGGATTAGGCCGAAGATTATAGTGATGCTTAGATACTCCTAATAACTCTTGTCAGATCCCATTACAGGTTGATATATATATGAGAGTATATATATTCTTGGCTTCCACTTACCCATATATATTCAGTTCCACTATTAAATAGGGATGATAACTAGAACATAAATTTACACAACAGGATATAGAGAAATGGGTGTAGAAACCAAAATTATGTCACACTCCCCTGAGGAGTCCCTCGATCAAATGGAGGAACACCTTGAACACATCCACCTATCCATGGCCCCCTTCACCTCACTCATAATATGAATTTAATGTATTTAAATTAAATTAATTCAGTTACCCTACACCATATTGTAATTATTTGGAACAATCTCCTATATTTTTTTTGGAGTAATGCCCACATATTCCACCTCATTTTTGTGACACCTCATCAAGCCACCTCACGCTAATTGACCTTTTCTTAGTATGTTTCTGATAACATAACTGAATGTTTTTACCCAAACCCTAAAAATCAATGCCTAACAGGGGTTGTATCCCTTTAACCACAATTCTCACATGCAATTAAAAGAAGCTTCCAGTCTAATCCGTGATGTTAACGACACGAGATCCCAGAAAATCTTAAGGGGATCTACAAAAGTTTAGTAAACCTACGAAATACCACACCATACATTTTTCGAATGCCGATACCCTTAACAACGCCACTAGTCGTAAGCATGGACACCATGACGTTGATCACCTTTTAACCCTCCCAAAACTGACCTTATTTTTGAGATTGGAAAAAGGTTGCTCTCAGTTGTTCCAAGGATATATGTTCATCTTTATTGAGAACAAGCTTACAGTGAGAACACACATAACAAGTGAAGTGAGATCAAGAATATTCTCTTTCACTAGACATCCAGCATCCATCCAGCAACCACCCAACTTTACAGATCTGATCCAATTAGGAAAGCAGGAGAGAACATACAACCCATGCAAGATCTACCCTAATGTTTGGTGATATCTCTGCAACGTTTCTAAACCAATCTTACCAACACCTTCATGAAGTCACTCACAGAATTGTACCAGACCACCAGATTGAACTACATTACGCAGAACATTATCTACTCCTCTGAATTTTTCATTCCAACCAATTTATGCACATTTATATGATTCCTATCACTCTTATTCTCCTATTCCACCCGTATGACCTCATTCAGATTATCGTTCATTCTTCTCATCCCTATCCCCATTAAACCTCACTGAAATGGGGATCCAAATGACTTGAGGTCATCCTCATAATTCAACCTTATACCTAGTCCTTTGTAGCAATCATAAGGGAGAATAACAAAGCTCATTCTCCCTGACATTCCTAGTATTCCAGTAGTGTAACATCCCACCCGGTTCTTCCCAGTTAACCTAACTTCGGATCACCCTTAACTGGCATTAGACGGTCTCTATCATTGGACCAATACAACCCACATTTGGTTTGGCGTAACCTGACCCACAACTATCTACTGCGGGGCATCACCCTTGCATCACCTGAATGACCTGCCTCACCCACCTCTGTTAGATCCTGTAGAGACCCAGAACTAGTTACTTTAGGCCTTCGGATCTTAGGTTTAATGGTTAATAAATGTTAGATTAGATTTTTCGTATTGTCGTTTTAAATGAGATACCTAAATCATTTTAACTACAATAGGTCATATTACTTCATTTCCAACATTCGAATTTTTTTATGACAGCGAAGACTGATAGCCGTCTATTTAAGTATGACATACTGTCCCGGATCTAGCACAACTGCTATGAGAATATTCACTACATATACTGTTTAACAGACTTTTTGGTGGTCGTGTGTTCCATATTCAGGTATGTTCCTCCTATCCATAAACCTGGCAATCATGATCAGATGTGGATTTTTATGGTCATACGTGATTGTTGGACAACCTATGTAGACCATGTATTATCAACAGGTTACTCCTCCTACGCCCGTTAACCCTTAAGTCTGTTTCATCAACTAAGGTCAAAGAAACGTCTAAGAATCAGGTGAAACAGGTCTATATATATATATATATATATATAGATATATATATGGGCCTCACATATCATAGTCTATATATACCATATATATATAGATATCCTTAGAGGGATTTGGCATTTAAGCCAAAAGTTTTATTTAGTATATTGAAATTTGTGGGTCTATCATAGAGGGGAACACCTACCACATGGCTACAAATTTGCGGCATGTACTAAATTTTCACGTACCAAAGGTGAGGGGGGAGCCCAAAAATTGTTCAGGATGCTGTATCAGGGGACTATAGTAACACGTAACTTATATTTTTCTGTTATTTTTCCTTAATCTATATGTCATTCTACCCTGATAGATATAAATTCGTGAGTATATGGAGAAAAGAAGGATTGAACTTGTATGGAGTGGGAAGAGTAGTGGCTTTTGTCTCTATTCTGAAAGTATGCTTAGTGGTTGAAGCATGAGATATAGATGTGTACATTTCTCTGCTGCATTGTGTGTAAAAAGTGAGGAAATGGGCACATTCTATTTTTAATGGCAATCAAGTAAATTGGGGTACGGAGTATTCCTTGAATTATTTGGATATGAAGTATGAAAAAGACCCATTGATGGCCTCGTGTATTATTTTTAGTTTTCAATGTCAGTGGTTTTAACCTAACCCAGATTATTACGCAGATGGGGTATTCTGGGTTTTGATCAGTATAGATATAGTGAAAGAATGGTTAATAAATTCCTTATCTCCATTATAACAAATTATACCCAAAAGGAAGGGAGTTGAAGCATGGAATAAATCATTGTAGGAAAGAAATGACGTTGTAGAGAAATATGATCACCCATAGAGAATTGATATATGTGCTTGTAGGAGTTTTCAAAATGTTAACACTCAAAATTACCAGAGCTGAAAAATGAGGATTTTTTTTAAACAATATCAATTTGTTTATGTAAATCGATTTGCATAAAGGAATCAAATTTTGGTAACTACAATCAATATAGATTTATTTAATTAAATTGGGGTTAATCAATTTCTCTTCTTAGTTGATCTATGCAGGTCTGATTTTAACATCCATGTAAGATCATGTGCGGCTGAGAATTTGTGGTGTATCAAAGATCTTCCATGGATATCCCTTCGTCCAACTACTTCGAGTGTCAATGGACTTACTAGAATTTCGGCTCAACCTGTTTAAAGGTCATGGGTGTCTATGTGAAAGTCCTTGGGTAATTACACCACGAATGGCTAGTTTCCCGACATCTGTATTCCAGTATCCGAGCCATTGTCTACATATATATGACTTGGATTCTTATAAGACTATGAAAAATAGAATTTTTTTGTCTTAGTAAGGGCATGAAAGTCAGGATAACTTGACTGAGATGCACCAGGGAGTAATTGGAGGCATGATTAGGTTTAAAATAATGATATCTTATGAAAGAAATTATTAGTTGTTCTTTTGCTAAAAATAGTATGTTTAAATGATGTAACCATGGTGCTGCTATATTGATTGGTTGGGATGTTTGTTTACCAGATAGAACATGTTAAAGTGATGTAAATATGGTGATATTTGTGCTAATTTGTAGAGCTTCTCATTGACTAAAAAAAATACTATTCTTAATCATATTGTTTTTACGAAGTTATGTAGAAATTTTAAATATCAAATGCTTATTGATTGAAGCTGGAATACAGATGTATTGACCTTTTTGATTAGATGGAAACATGATCACTGAAATATAAATTGGTAGTTCTATTTGTGTGCATCCATAGTTGTATCTTTTAATTAATTGCATCAGAAAATGGAGTTAATAGTCATGCTAGTTCATTTTGAACTGACATCATACCACTACTCTAGTCTTACAGGACCATTAGTCATTACATTCGGATGTGCGGAAACTCGTGTCTTGTGAAGTTTTATCTTAGCATGGATCTAAATGAGATACTTGGATTTCAATTGGTGAAAGGATGATATCCTTGAATTTTTGGCTGAATTATTGGGTTTCTGGACCCATTGTAAATATTCAAACCTCACTATGTGAGAATTATTATACCGGTTATATATATTTCGCCTTAACGACATATGTAATATATGATTTTAATAAAGAGATTATTACTTTGTGTGTAATAATATCTCAATATGAGTAAATGATGAATACTTGAGTTGTGAAATCTTACTTTTCACAAATTGTTGAATACATTTATATGATAGTTATCAATGTATGAAGTCGATAATTGGGAAATTATTGTAACAATTAATTGTCTTTAATTTTCTAAATTAAATAAGTTATTTACTGGCGTAGCTAATCAAAGGAATAATTAAATATACATGTTTTATTATATATTTAATTCGGCCTTTCGGTAAACTTGGTATTAATATGATAAGAATGTAAATCTTGTTGTAAAGAGAATGGAAGAGTATCGTTGTAAAAGGTAATTTAAGGTTAAAGAATCAAACATCAAGAAAAAGAGACTAAATGGGATGGTAAATAGATGAAAAATATCCATTAGGCATATTAAGGGATAAGTACATGCAGAATTTCGATATAGTTACATTTCAGCATAACGAATGTACTTATCTCATAAAGATCCTAATTGGCCTTTAGAATCTATCTCGATATAAACTCTTGCAAGATAGGTTTAATTGGAAATAAAATAAAAGCAACTATAAAGATCTAGATAACTGTGAAAGGGATAGTTGTGAGGTGGCGAAAGAATTAAAAATCATAAGACTAGTGTGCTGTCTTGAGTTTAGCCGTAACTTGCATGGCAGATAACTTTGGCCAAAGTAATGCATTGATGGTTGTGCATTGTCTAATCACCTAGTCCTCCAATTAAAAATAATAATTTTCTATAACCTAATGATGGGAAGTTGAAATACTGAACATGAGGTAGCTAATGGTCAGGTACCAGAATACAAAGTTGGGAAAATTGCTTCGTGGTATACCCAATGACTTTCACATAGTTCCCATGACCTTTAAAAGGTTGAGCCGATATGCTAGTAAGCATTGTCACTTGAAGTAGTGACAAAGGGAAATCGTGGAGATC
Source organism: Taxus chinensis (assembly GCA_019776745.2). Lineage (NCBI taxonomy): Eukaryota > Viridiplantae > Streptophyta > Pinopsida > Cupressales > Taxaceae > Taxus > Taxus chinensis. The sequence goes on from CM034155.1 coordinate 555,889,568, forward strand.
TGGATACACCCTTCTCAGCCACATATGAATTACATCGATGTTATCGGATAGATAAAAAGAGAAAAAATTCATTAATGAATTTGATTAAATAAATCTATACAATCACAGCTGTGTAATTTGTTATTATGTTTATGTGTTAAAAAATCCTCATTTTTCAGCTCTTGTAATTTTGAGCGTTATATTTTGGTATCAGAGCCAGAGGCTCAGACACTTTGACATTAATGGGACACATGTTCTAATAAAAGTATCCTCTTTTATAAAAAGGGAAACTATGGCTAGGCCGGAAACAAGAGCTAGTATGGCAACTGACAGTGGGGTAAATATTGATGACGTGTTGGATAATACGTCTACTAAGCTAGAAGAAATCCTCAATCTTTTGAATGACACCCGAAATCAAGTTGTTTCCTTAGAACAACAAGGTCAAGGTGGTGAAGAGAATGAGGATCGTAGGGATGAGAATCAGGGTGATAAGCAATATGATGATCAACCTGAGCACCTGAATGAAAGCAAGGCTGGTTGCTGAGTTAGCAAGGGACATTAAAATAATATCCCCACCTAAATTTGCTGGTATAACTCTTGGGGATGGTGCTGAAAATTGGATCTCTAAAATAGAAAAGTATTTTGAGATTATAGACTTTTCAAAGGAGACCAAAGCAGTATGGAGAGCCTACCAATTGTCTCATGAAGCATATTCCTAATGGGATAACCAGAAAATGGAACTAGGAATTGATTCTGGTATGATCACGTGGGAGCGGTTCAAGGATTACTTCTGTTAAAGATGGCTACCTCAGTTATACTTTGACCAAAAGATGGCAGAATTCCAAAATTTGACTCAAGGAAAGTACTCAGTTACAGAATATTGGGAACATTTCACTCGATTGCTGAAATATGTTCCTTTGTATCAAAAGGATGAGAAGTTTAGAATGAGAAAATTTATAATGGGATTGAATCCTAGTATTGGTGGTGAGGTAGATGTTCATGGACCTACCTCGATGGAAATAGTGTTTAAAAAATCTATCAAGCAAGAACTAAAGTTGCGAAGTATTTATGCCTCTAAAGAGGAAAGCAGAGGGAAAAATAGCAATTTCGAAACATCAACCTCAAGTAAACTAGCATGGAAAAAGGGAAAAAAAAAGTTCAAACTTGTGAATAAAAGAGGAATAGTGGGTAAAACTGTTGTGAATAATAATAAAAATGGGCAACAAGGAACAAATTTCATCCAGAATAAGATTGAGAGAAAAGGACCATTGGGAGGATGTTTTAAGTGTGGTATTGATCATTTCACTAACAACTATCCGCAAAGATGACAATGGAATAACCATCAGAAGGGATTTACTATAGTAAATAAAGAGGAGCAACAACATAAGATTTATGTTACAATCCATAATAAGCAAGCGGGAAAAGCAAGCGACTCCAATAGAAACTTCAGGTAAGATTTTTGGAGAACCTATTTTTGTTTTATTTGATTCTAGTTCAACTGAATGTTTTGTTTCATCTAAAGTTGTTGATAAACTCAAAATAAGAGCTAGGTACATGGAACACACTTGGACTGTATAGTATGGAAATAATGTTGTACATAGGGTAAATCAGTGTTTGTTTGAGGCATCACTATAATTACCTGAGTTCATGACAAGATTAAACTTATATGTCACACCTCTTGGATCCTATGATGTTATCATAGGTATAAATTGGTTAAGTCAACATAATGTAACCTTGGATTGCTTAGGGAAAAGTGTAACCTGTTGTGATGATCAACAGAAAATAGCAAGTGTTCAGGGTGTTAAAAGAAAGTTTGTCACTAGGTAGATTTATGCCATGCAACTAAAAAAGGCAAAATGGAAGGGTTGCCATCTATATACTATAAAAATAACAAATTCAGGACAGGAAATTGAGCCTAAAATTGAAGCATTTACCATCCTAAGGGAATTTAGAGATGTGTTTCCAAATGAGTTTCGCGGACTTCCACCTAAGCGTGAATTTGACTTCACAATAGAGGTCAAACCAAAAACGGAACCAATCTCCAAGGCACCATATAGAATGACAACAACTGAATTATTTGAGTTGAAAGCTAAATTACATGAATTGGTGTCCTTGGGTTTAATTAGACCAAGTATAACACCATGGAGTGGATCGGTTATCTTCGTAAAAAATAAGGATGGGACCCTTACACTTTGTATTGATTATCGAATGCTCAACAAGGTAATAGTGAATAATCGGTAAATGCTGCCCCAAATCGATGATCTATTTGATCAAATGGGGGATGCAAAATTGTTTTCCAAGATTGATCTTAGATCTGGTTATCATCAACCTTGAATCAAGGATGAAGATATCCATAAAACCACTTTTAGAACAAGGTATGGGCATTATGAGTATACAGTTTTTCCCTTTGATCTAACAAATGCACCTGTCGCTTTCATGAACTTGATGAACAATGTGTTTAGGGAATACTTAGACCAATTTGTACTTATCTTTCTTGATGATATATTAATATACTTCAAGAATGAGGAAGAACATGATGAACATTTAAGGATTGTGCTAGGATTTCTCAGAAAACATAAATTATATGGAAAATTATCTAAGTGTGCTTTCTATCAATACAAATTACAATACTTAGGCCACTTATTAAGTAATGAATGAATCTCGATGGACCCTTCGAAGCTCAGTGCTAGCATGGAATGGCCATTACCAAAGGATGTGCATGAAGTGAGAAGTTTTATGGGTCTAGCAGGCTACTATCGAAAGTTCGTAAAGGACTTCTCTAGGTTAGCAAGACATATCACTTCTTTGCAAAAGAAGGGTAAGAAATTTGTTTAGGACAATAAGCATGAAGAATCCTTTAATCAGTTAAAAGGTAGACTCACAAGTGCTCTAGTGTTGAAGATTATGGATCCAAATGGGAACTTCTTAGTGCTAACCGATGCTTCAGAGGAAGGTTTGGGCAGAGTACTACTACAAGATGGGCATGTGGTAGCTTTTGAAAGTACGAAGTTGAGGGTGCATGAAGTAAACTACGCACCACATGATCTTAAGCTTGCTGCAATTTTTCATGCGCTGCATGTATGGAGGAATTATTTGCTAGGAAAACCTTTTGAACTCAAAACAGATCATCTTGGGCTCAAGTACATTTTTACACAGGTGAATCTAAATGCAAGGCAGCGAAGATGGCTAGATTTCCTAGCAAATTATGACTTTGATATAAACTACATTAAGGGAAAAGAGAATAGGGTGGTTGATGCCTTAAGTCACAGAAAGAAGATTGTTGCTATAATTACATTAAGAACCCATTTCAAAGATGAAGTTAAAAATGAGTTAACCAATGACCCCTACTACAATCATGTTAAAATAGCTCTAGAAAAAGATCCAAGGGACAAAAGGTATGATGGTTTCAAGGTGGAAACAGATGGAATTCAGAGTTATAACAGTAGAATATATGTACCAGAAGGTAAATAACTCAGAAATAAAGTCATGAGAGAATTTCATGATGCTCCCTATTCAAGACATCCAGGGGTAAAAAATATGATGGCAGACATCAAAAATCAATACTTATGGAAAAAGATGAAAAATTATGTGATTCTTTACGTCTCACAATGCTTGGAGTGTCAGCAAGTAAAGGATGAACATTTACATCCATCAGGACTATTATATCCTCACAACGTGCCAGAATATAAGTGGCAAGTTATAAGTATGGATTTTATCCAAGGTATACCTATGTCCCAAAATAAACATGATGTTATACTTGTTGTTGTAGACAAGTTAACTAAAGTGGCACATATTATAGCAGGTAATTTAACGGATAATTCACCCATACTGGCAAAAAGGTTTGTATAAGAAGTTTTCCGATTACATGTAGTTCCAAACGTAATAATTTTAGAAAGGGACTCAAGGATAACTTCCATATTTTTACAGAATTTGTACGCTACCTTAGGGACAAAACTAAACATAATTTCTACCTACCATCCGAAAACTGATGGTCAAACCGAAAGAGTAAATCAAGTGTTAGAATATTTACTAAGAATGTATTGCATGGATCAGCAATACAAATGGGAAGAGTATTTTCCCTTGGTTGAATTTTCCTATAATAACACTTACCATTCTTCCATTCAGATGGCTCCTTTTGAAGCCTTATATGGTTGTAGGTGTAGAACACTTATAAGTTGGGATAATCCTGAAGATATGGTACTAACTGGACCATAAATGCTTTCGGAAATGGAAAAATAGGTTAAATTAATCCAAGAAAGAGTGAAAGAAGAAGCAAATAGGTAGAAAACTTATTCATATTTAAAAATAATTGACAGAAAGTTCAACGTGGGAGATACATTTTGTCTTAGGGTCAAACCTAAAAAGAGTTCCATTTTGTTTGGCGTGTCATCCAAACTCTCTCCTAGGTTTGTAGGACCATTTGAAGTCCTAGAGGTCATTGGACTAGTAGCCTATAAGCTAGCACTGCCTCCCACTCTATCTAGGCTACACAGTGTATTTCATGTATCCTTGCTTAAGAAATATGTACCTGATTTAACACATGTTCTTAATTGGGATTCATTGCAGGTTCTAGATCTAGGGGTAATCGTGGTTGATCCTATAAGGATACTAGAAACCTAGAAGTTGCACTTGAGAAATCATGAGGTTTCACAATGTACGGTCCAGTGGGACAAATATTCTGAAGAAAGTGCCACTTGAGAGAATTTGGAAGATATCCAGACTACTTTTCCGCATCTGTTTGACTGATTTTTATGAACATGTTTTGTTAAAGTACTAAATTCAGTATATCTGTAAAAGTGGTAGATAAGAAAATTCTATACATAAGCCTACAACTGAATATTGGGACTAAGATACTTTTTGATTAATAGTTACTGTTGAAGATTATTTTAATGAACCCAGAAAATCTGTCATTTTGGTAGTAATGTATTATGTCTACAGATTATATATGACTGATTTTCTATATGTACAAGGGTTGTTGTGACCTTTATGATTCAACTAAAATAATATTGCTACAAATTCTGAGATGATTTGAAATATATTTATGCAGCAAATGAATAGTAGGTTAGTTTATTTATTTATCCTAAAATCATCGAGAAGATGATTATTCTAATGGGTGGAGTATGTAACATCCCAAAATTTCTTGTAAGTTAAATTGAATATGGTTAAGTTTAAACAGGATTAGATAAGATCCTCATTGGATGTAAAATTCATTTGGTTCGTCGTATCATGACCCACAGCTTCTGCTATAGGGCATGACATTACAGAACGAATAATCCCACACCCACCTTGATGATCATTCCTAAAACATGATTAGGGCTTAATCATAGGTAAAAGGATTCGTAAATGATAGTGAATCTTTCAGTTATTTGTATTCTGGTTACTTTATTTTAATCAGTTTCGTCGTTTTTTGTTTTGTTCGACTTTTTCATGACCATGATAATAATTGTCTCTGTTTAATTTGACAATGCTATATCAAGCCAACTTTATGAGAATATTCCAATTATTATTTACAGAATTTGTGATTTTCATATTGGAATGTTTTATATAAACCTGGAAATTCAACTAATTTTTATGGTAATATATTGTTGGAAATATATGGACTTGTACTATGAAGGTTAATTTTAACTTAACCCTTAAGTTGGGTAACAACTAAAGTAAAAAATGTATGAAATATTAAAATAAAAATGTAACACCTATAATTGATAAGATGACAATTTGAAAAGGCACATCTTACTATAAGATCTGCCCGAGTGATATTACGTTTACCACACGTGCCAAAGCCTTTTAAGTGTCACATCATCATAATGGGGAAATTATGACAACCACCCCCAAAATTAAAGGCTTTCTCGCTACTGATTTTGCTGACACCAAAAACAGTAACAAAAAACCACAACATGCTAATTAATAGAAGAACAATCATTATGAACAATTTGTAGAAGATCATTCGGGAAATTCCTAATCCAATAATACTGATTTTCCTGAAGGACTCCCGTATTTGCGAGTTGGTCTGCCACTTTATTCCCTTCTCTATAAATGTGCTAAGGCCTGACTTCCTGAAAGCGGTTTTGAAGGATGCGGATGTCAACTATTATATTCTTGATAGTTCACTGCCCCAGATCTTCCAAGTTTAGGATCTTTATGATGTTGAGAGAATCACTCTCAATTATCAGACATCCACTCCTAATTTTAAGAGTTACTTCAAGGCCTTTAATAATAGCCAACACCTCATCCATATGGTTAGTACCCTCATTAAAGTTAGTTACAGTAGTAGCAAGATGGGCACCAATGTTATTACGAAGAATAACACCCCCACCAGATTTACTAGGATTCCCTTCAGAGGCACCATCAATGTTTATCTTGATCCAACTAGGAGGGGGAGGAGACAATAAGACCCCAACACACGCTGCAACCGATGGTTTAGCTCTAAGTTGTATTGCAAGTTGTTGACACCAAATTTTGTTGCCACAAAATTGAACTTTTTGTTGATATTTCTTCTAGAGGTATCTGTTAATATTGTCTTGGAAGAGAAGAGTGATGTTTTTGGCAACTTGTGTGGGATCCATTATTTGTTCTTAGAAAACTCTCATGTTTCTTTCCTTCCAGATACCCCAGAGGCCATGATGAAGGATAAGATTCCAAGAAAGAGAGAGGATCTGGTGTGAGAAGGGAGAACACCATTGTTGGAAAGTATCCTGAAGAGATTCATGAAAGATCTAGACAATACCAAAATTTATCATAAGCCAACTCCATATGGAATGAGAAAAAGAACAATGTAGTAGCAAGTGGGAGAAGGACTGCAAAGCATTGTAACATAGAACACAATGAGAAGGTATCGAAAATCTCCTTCTTTTAATATTTTCACTAGATAGGAAGGCATTTCTAAAAGAGCCAGGAAAAAAGCAATTTTAGGGATAACCTCCTTAGGCCAAATGCTGTTGAGAGGGGGGCCTGAGCTAATAGGAGGTTGAGAATCATAAGCATCTTTAACTATGAAGGATCTAGAAGGAGAGAGAGGCCAGATACATTCATCCGCAGGAGAGGAAAAAGGAATGTATTGTGAAGCAAGGAAGTCTCTAAGATATTTCAAGCATTGACTCTAGATTTCACTAATGCCCTGCCAGTCAGGAATATGCCGAGAAGGGATAGAGTTGGATCTAAGCTAGTATTCATTAAATTTCTTCCCATGGTGATTGATAAGGGGTATTTTTATTATACCCATGAAGGATCCTGGCAGAGAGGTTTATCTCCAATCCACCAATCCAACCAGAATTCTATCTAGCTTCCATTGTCCAAATGTCATTTAGTGCCTGCACACAGAAGAGGCAGAGTGTGTTCAAAGAAAATTTGTGAAAGCCATGGACATGGGGTAAGAATCTCTAAAGAAACCCCAAATGATTTTAACAAACTAGTCAATGGACCATCAGTTAAGAGATAAACAAGGATTCATCACTTTTCATACATTAATCTTGAAAGAAACAAGAAAATCTAGCATATTTAGTAATCCTCTACTCTTGAAAGCTTTAAAATGAACCTAGGTAGATTCTAAGCAATTAGTTATGTGATTATGAGAATGGGAGATCACTATTAATGGCTTCAATGCCAATGGTTCTTCCCATTTACTCAATGCTTGTGTGTGTAGTGCAATGACAAAGAAATAGCTCAATAAAATAAATGAAATAATCTCTAAACACTAAACAAAATGCTATAGTTTATGTGAGGAAGAAGGAGAGTTCTTAGAAATGGTCTAGGGGTACTGGGTTATTTATAGATTTCCAATTTTAGAATTGGGAGACTTTTGGTGCATGTGGGAACAAAAGGATAAGCCAAAAGGCAATTTAGAGATTCAAAATAAAATTTGACTAGGTTTAGAAGAGGTTAATCATGGTTTAGGGTTAATTAAACTAGATTAGACTAGTTACTCCTATTTAGAAAAGAATTAGGGTTTCAAGAGAGTTTTGAGAGGTCTAATCAATCCAATGAAATGGATTGATAGACTAGGAAGTTAGTAAATGTGGTATAGAAGAGGGTGAGAAGACAATTTAAAGCTAATAATGGACTATATTAAACCCCATTAATTGGGTTCATAGGAGAAATACAACTAAAATAATGTCATAAACAATGAGTTAGAGGAGGCCCCTATTGACGAGGTATCGTCAATTTGCGAGGAAGAAGAATAGTTAGTGCAATATTATGAATAATAGTGCTTTGATCAAACTACATGTGTCTACATTTTCCCCTCTTTGGGGTGACGTAAGCTACATCACTTCAAAGAAAGTAGACAAATATAATGAAAAAGTTTGAGGGGGAGAAGAAAAATTAATAGGACGAAGGATTCCCCCTCGAGTGTTGATGGGATGATGGAGGAACTCGATCGACGATCAAAAAGAGAACATAAGAAATAAAATGTGATGAGAAGATGAAAAAATAACAAGAAAAAGGGGATATTGAGCTATCCACAAACCAGTGCTTACAGAAACAATTTGTAATCATCATTTTGTTTCGAATCCTCATTATTGGTCCTTATTAAAATGTGAACATACAAAGGAAGCATAAAATGACATGAAAATCCAAGATACAAACAATATGTCCCTTTCTAAAACAACAACTCCATGTAACATACAAACATGTAATGCAATACGAGAAGTAAACTAAATTCACCTAATAAGGAAATAAGTACAATCACACACACCCAAACCAACAATGTCCAAGACGGTTGCACAAATATTTTGTTATCGAGTTGAAATCCCAAATGCTCTAGTAAACGAAAAGGGTTGAAAATGATGCCCCAAGAAATTGGTATATGTAAGGGAAATGATGGAGGAAACTTAGGTCCAATGAAAAAGTAGTGTGCACAGTGCAACAATACCAAACAACTTGTGCCCCAGAGTATCGACGAAGCAAGTATCATTACTTTTGTAAATGGGTTAGAGATTCAGATGATCTGATGAGTCGTTGCGTAAAAACATGCATGGAAATGCCAACAAGATCATGAGATGAATGCCATGTGACAGACACATATTTCAGACGTAACTGAGTTGACTACCAATTTTAGTCCATTTTCAAAGTTTTCCACGATGTTTTTGGGTGTTTAAATTATTTTATAATTTAAAAAAAAATTATTGGTCAGCAAGAATTTAAGAGATAAATGATCTCCTAAGAGTATGTGAAAATTTCCTTCTCCTAAAAGTATGTGAAAATTCTCCTGAGGCAAAGAAAACGGGTACCAAGTGGCAGTAAAATGCCCCAACGAGGAGAAGAATGAGCCAAAAATAATTATTTAATAAAAATAATCATCGTGAATGGGTAGAATAAAGGAGAAAAATAAAAGAGAAATGATAGAAAATAGCATCTTGGAATACTCGTAAATCATTCCAGGGCGAAGAAGTGACTATTAGGTGACACTGAGCGCTCCAGCAGTGCAAAAATTAGCAAAAATAATTACCTTAAATATAACAATAATCATTTTGGTGAGCAAAAAAAGTGTTAGAGTGACCGCGATGGAGAAAACATGCCCTAAGGGCATCGCAGCGGCCTAATATACCCACCTAGGGGCGGGTAAATCAATCACGACTAGGTTCATTTGTGGCAGAGCTCTTGCAAATTTTCACCACAAGTGAGTGTGAGATCCCTGGAGTGAGATGGCGAACCTACCAAGCAGGAGGAGATGAGTAGATCACATTTGAGGGAATCTGAGAGTAACCTTTGGGACCTAGTGGACGGACCTTACATAAGTGTCCCCATCCCTCCTTTTTAATGTGTGCATTTAATGTCATTTTTAGGTCACTTTTAGGATAGATTAAGGGATTTTTTATGTATGCGTGCACACCCGCATTGCGTCAAATTTACATATACACATACGTGCATGCATTAAATGATAGGTATGCACATATGTGTGTCCATCAAAAAATGGGTACACGCATGCATATCCATTAAAGGGAAGGCATTAGTCATCAGGTGGGAAAACACATGGACGAGCATGCACGAGCGCATCGAAGGGTAGGCGTATGCGTCTAAACCAGAGGCATATGCATCTTGGGGTAAATAGGGTAGATAGATAGGAAACGGGGGGCATATGCATCAGATTGGGGGTGTACGCATTAGACTGGGGGCGTAGGCACCGAAGTAGAAGTGTATAGGTGTTGAGCGCGTATATGTTGAGATAAGCACGCATGTGTCGAAGTAGGCGTACATTCACAAGGGGAAAGAAGAAAATTCATTCTTGTGTAATCAAGTAGCTAAGGATAGATGAAAATATACTAGATTTTTGTAGAAGAAAGTGAAAAATTAGTATGCTAGATGAATGAAAGAAGAATTTGACTTGAAAACTAGATAGAAGTAGATAGAAATGTGAACCCTAATGCATGTATCTTTTGTTGCAGCGGATACTACCCGTCCTTCAAACCCGTACAAGAGATATGACCGGATAGCTGGCAGTGATAAAGGTAGAAGTTTGACGAGGATGACCAGAGGATACTAGAAATTCTTTTATATGTCATAGGATTATCCTACATGGCTGAAATGCCACAAATTACCTTGGATCATGTGACCTACTAGACAATCCCTAGTCCAAGCGATGAGCATAGTGAGAGTCAATGTTTTCAGCTTCCTACTTGTGAAATATCAAAATCACATTGGAGGATGTATGGCACATCATGCGGGTAACCTAACCAAGGTGAGTTGATCAAGTATATGAGTCACCAACCAAACATTGATCAGTGTATCATTGAGTTATTTGGTATCCCAACTATACTACGCTGCAGGATGACAATCAGATTATTACGAGTGTGTAGAGGATCCCAAGCTGGATCAGGTTGTAGTCTATTTGATGGATTTTGTCAATGGAGTTTTACTCCCTGAAAAAATTGGATCTTCATTCCCACTTGGCCTCATTGGGGTGATACATGGCTTGATCGATGGTGTGACCTAATTCTGGGGCCACTGCATACTAACGCACTTATACTAGGATCTTCATCTCATTAAATACTATTGTCAGAAGATGGTAAGACTGGCTAAGTTACTAAAGATATGGGCATGGGATCACATTGCCATTGGTCACCCTACAGGTGTTTTGAGAGCTCAAGCTCCAGAGGATTCTTCTAGTATAGGTTGGGTTCCAATTGGAGATGACATGCTACCACACATGGGAGATGTGTATCATTACCAGCCGCAAGTTAGATGATCTACAATATGTTGCTACAGTGGTATGGATGCCATACATACATTTTCAGTGGCCTCGGGATAGCCTAGAGTTTAGTACTACAGTAAGTTGAGCACTTCATGCTGGGAAGCCCACAGCTATATGCTGGGAGATTTATAGGGTTGATCAGTGTATCAGAGACAGATTGGCAATCACCCAAGTATGTACCTAGAGCCAGATATGTGTTATGCTCGTTGAGCCAAAGAGTACTTCGACATGGAGCCACAGATTTCTATGGGTCCAATCTTTGGCCAACTTCTGACAGGTGGTGCCCACACATGTGGGTACCCTTGAGACATAGTTTTGAGATTCAAGTTATACCTCGATTAGTATGCCCCATGGTATTGTGAGAGTGATTCCTCATCGATTAGACGATTCCTATAGCTACGTATGAGGAAGGAGTGAGGGAACCCCTACGTGGGGCCTCCTATGGTGATGAGGTTGGAGGGGGTATTGGTGATAGTGGGGATGGTGGAGATGATGATGACGATGATGATCCTTTGATGGCCAGCGTCATGATAGGGGTGGGGGACAGGGTCCTCCACTATAGTAGTCATAGAGATAATGGCCCACGCTTAGATAGAGATAAACACCCCAAGCACTAAAGATAGAGTTACCTCCAGTAGGCATTATAATGGGGATATATTCCCCTTTACAATAGGTATTTCCGCAACAGCGTCTACCGCCTCATGCTCCATAAGGTGGTGGAAATGATGGATAGCTAGTTGTACTACAACAGTAGCTATAGGCAGTGATAGCCGTTCAGTTATAGGTGGAAAGTGAGAGAAACAAGACCAGGGAAAAGGTAAAGGCCTTGATAGCAGAGAGGGATCAAGCTAGAGTATAGGTATAGACCTTGACAGCTGAGACATATCATGCCAAACTACAGGCCGCTCAAGGTGGGGATGGTGCAGTGGGGAAGCACCATGTCATTCAGTTAGCAACACAGGGGGATTAGATATTGAGAGTTTTACATCTGTCACAGACTCAGGTAAAAATTGTCACTGGACAGCACGGTATTAGGCATGGTATAGACGTAAGGTTTTATTATTCATAGAGACCAGGCGAGAGCTCAAGTCCATACCATTACTGTAGACGGGGATCAGGAGGCCGCCACTACAAGACATGCCCATGCCGATAGGGGAAAATTGACAGGTGAGCAGGATGTCATTGTACAGGTAGCTAGTGCTTTAGGGAACACATAGATGATCCAAGATTTTATGAGATCTAGTGGCGAGGCCTTGTATTACAGGATATCCTATTGTAGAGAAGTTCTAGCAGAGCAGCGAGTGGCTCCCTTTGATCATTTACACGTAATTAGGATAGGCTCTATATTGCAAAGGTCAGGCTGATTAGTCAGGTTTGTACAACAGCTAGCTAGACAGCAAGGTGGCACTCCTGGAGCCGGCCCATCATAACCACTACTGTTTCGTCCCCCAAGACATAGACTAGGAAACCCCAAAGAGGGAAAGAGCTATGGTTGATCTTCCCCTCTTTGTACAGATTTATGTATGTATTCAGGCCTCTTATGAAGGCTTATTTTGATCAATGTATGTATTCGATGTATCATTATTGTGATTATTCCTCTTGATGAAGGATCAGTTTTGATTCACACCCTTTAGATGGAAGATTGTATCGATGATGTATATCCCTTTTTTGAGACAGAAATTTGTACATATTTTATATGGACATTTTATGGTTTATAATTGTCATGTTTTGATATGCCCTTATGACAATGATTCATGTTTCGCAAATGTATGAGTGTATCATGATGTATGATTTTCTCATTTCCCATGTATATGTTAGATAGAAATGGTGTATCTCATGTTTTGTATAGATGATATATCATAGATAATATCATATATATTTGATTTATGACAATTTATAATTTATATTCTAGCACTTGGGATGATACTAGATGATATTGGTGCGGGGGGGATAGATTAGTGATTATGTGCAACCCCTCTTGACCCCATTGATGATACAATATGTGATGATTAGGTTATCATACATGCATGATGTAAAACTTAGCATTTTTTATATATGATGTATTTTATGATGTTAGATGTGATGAATGGTAGATGATAGATGTGATAACAACGGATGTGCAACAAAAAAACACACAAGAAAAATTTAATCAAAACCAAACAAGCATATACATACAGAACAACACAACAATATGTAACTAATAATGAACTCATGCAAAATTTAACAACAAATTAAATTGGCATTCAATCTAAGTAAAATGAATCCTAAAAGATGCACATAGAAAATGATAAAAAAGACAACATTTTTTTACAAGTGAACTCAATGCAATACACAATTAAATCAAACAAGATGTAATCTAAGGTAAGAAACTAGACCATTCTTGTAAGTCACACAACACAAAAAGACACCCACAATCAAAACTATACAAACCAACAACTAAAAGTAATTAACCACTTTTGTGGGACAACATTGATATATTTTCTAATGTGTTTGGGTTATCTTTTAAAGACAACTTCTCAAGGCTACTGTTTAGATTGTTTTCGAGGTTTTCCTAAGACCATGTTACAAAGTTGGTGTAGCTTTGTCTCTATAAGGAAGATTTTTTGAATGTTTAGGTTTTTTGTGCATCATTTTCTAAATGTTTTTGTATTTTATAAGGTCATGTTTTGAAAGCAATGTACAAAGACAAAGAACCATGGACTCCCCCAGCGTGTTGTGGGAATATACAAAGGGCAGAATGCCATGTGCATATGTATGAGAAAGTGGAACATGAAGGTGCCCCTAGTATTAGATGAAAATATTCAAAAGCACATACTTTATGCAGTTATGAGAGAAAATAAGCCAGATCACGGCCCGACATTTCCTAGACCTAGAAAATAAAATTATTTCTAGAAAGTGGTTAGGGCTACCCATCCTAATGCAATAGTGACATGTGGCCGACGAATCCTCCTTGAGTGCCGGAAACCATTTTTCACCCAAAGACTTGCCCATTGCACCATAATTATGTGGTTTTCACACGTGGACAATCTATTTTTTTACTATTTTCTCAAATTTTTCATGTTTTGCTTATTTATTCTTTGTTTTTCTACTTTTTAGTTCTTATCTGATATTCACACCATACTTAAGCATAGAAGCGGTTGAGATGCATGGCGTTCATAGGTTTCGGAAGCTCCTAACCATATGAATATGCCAATTTATAATCTCCTGATCCATACTTAGAAATCACCACATAAGGCCCTAGCCAGTTAGCTTCAAACTTACCTTTCTTTTCTATGTCTTTGACGGTATTGTTTTGATTTTATTTCAGGACTAGATCACCTACATAAAATTCATGATGAATGATCCATTTGTTATATCCTCTTGATATTGTGTTTTTGATAGACCTTGAGGTGATTAAGCGCTCTTATACATTTTTCATCCAACAACTCTAGTTCTGCTAGCTGAGCTACTCTATAGTATTCATCTTTATCAATATAATCTTGGAGAGATATTCTCAGGAAGGGAAGCTCCACTTCTAAGGGTATGATGGCTTCAGTTCCATAAACTAGGGAATATGGGGTCACATTAGTAGGAGTGTGGATGGAGGTTCGATAGGACCAGAGGGCGGGATGTATCTGTAAGTGTCAATTACGCCCAGTCTTACTTACCATTTTCTCCATGATTTGTACAAGGGTTTTATTGGTAGCTTCGTCTTGCCCATTACCTTGGGGGTAATAGGGGGTAGATCACTTGAGTTGAATACGGAAGCATTTACACAATGTCTTGATTAGTTTTTTGAAGGATTTACCATTATTAGTGATAATGGAGGAAGGGATACCATAACGGAAGATGAGATGGATCATGATGAATTTGTTAATTTGTGCACCAATGACATAAGTAAGTGGGACAAACTCTACCAATTTAGTAAAATATTTGGTGGCAATGATAATGTTGGTGTGGCCAATTTGAAGAAGAAGGATAGAGCTTCCCTATGAGATCCAGGCCCCATTTGGAAAACAACCAAGGTGTCAAAATAGGCTGCAAAGCATGTGTTGGTGCATGTATCAAGTTCCCATACTTTTTGCATAGCTCGCATTTATTGATGAAATTACAATAGTCTGCTTTCATGGTGGGCCAATAATAACCTACCCTTAAGAGATTTTTAGCCAAGACCATACCACTAGTGTGTGCTCCACAAATTCCACCGTGTACTTCCTTAATAGCGTGGATTAAGTCAGTAACATCCAAACAGCAAAGCATATTCCCGTCGTAGCCATGATGATAAAGGGTGCCTCCTAGTAGGGTATAACGGGCTATATGGTGGATAAGGATTTTCTTCTTAGAATGGGTAATGTCTTGGGGAAATGTTCCATCTTGTAGGTATCTAAATATAGGTTCATACCAAGGGGAGGATGGACCAACAATCTCAGATGCCAAACAAGATTTTGGCATGTCATATGCGGGTATTTGTAAATGCTCTAAAAAGAAAGGCATTTTTCTCTCCTGAGCATACAAGTGTTGATATGTGATTTCTTGTAAAAGGATGTGTTCCTCGATTTAGAAATCATGCTGATATGTACTGTATTTTCTTTGCAGATCTTTGACTGAGTCAAAATATGATTAGACTCTTTTATCTATTTCATTTTGCATCTGAGTTTAATCTGATCTCGGATTGAATTATAGAGTATCCATCTATAATACCTAGTCTTGGATCAGTGGAATTGATCCAAGTATTGCTTTAAGTTTGTTCATGATGAATTAAAATTAAAGACCTTGAACAGGTTGCAAGGTCTGGAAGCATTGAATAAGTCTAGTCAGGAGTATGACTTAGGCTGATCAAGTGAAATGAATTGGTTCCCGATATGGAAGTATATCGGGAAGGTCTCGATCGTGGGACCAAGTAATAATTCGATTACATACGATTCTGCAGCCTAAGGCAGAACAGGAGCTAACCCTGTTCAAGAAGGTATGATGTAGGTCTTTTTCTGAGTGTACAGAATGAAGACCTAACTGAAATTATTAATGGTGAGTAACCTAAAACTAAAACTAACCTAGGGGTTAGATTAGTATTAATCTAACCTAGACCTAGGCTAGGTGCTAATGTCCTAAGTTGGTATCTAAGTGTAATGTGGTTAGAATATGTATTATCCTAAATTCTAACCTAAGATACTAACCTAACTATGGAACAAATGTATGGGGGCTATGGAGGGGTGCGAACCATGGGCGGAGTTTATTAAGGTGCGACTAAGATAATAAACTACCCTTTCTTATGGCCAAGGTCATATTGGGAAGTAGTGCACCAATAGCAAATTGGGTAGCTAAGATGTATAAGAGGAGAGGTTTTCCTAGGGTAGGCGGCATGAGTACAAGTGGGTTAACAGGTAATGTTTAAGTATTGCAAATGCCTTTTGACAGTCTAGTCCCCAGTTGAATGCAACATCCTTCTTAAGGATATGTGTAAATGGGTGGCACTTATCCACAAGCTGTGAAATAAAACGGTGGATTGCCTAAATTTTTCCTTGTAAACTTCTCAGTTTTTTTTTAAGATTTTAGGTGGAGGATTTTTGTGATAGTTGTAACCTTTGTAGGATCCACCTCTATGCCTCTCTTTGAAACAATGAAACCTAGGAATTTTCCTATCAAAACCAAAGACACACTTCTTGGGGTTTAAGCATACCTTGTAATCCTGGAGACATTGGAAAATATCTCAGTACTTTAGGGTGATCTCCTCTACTTTTGGACTTCGCCAAGATATCATCAACGTAATCCTCCATGATGTCATTCATCATGTCATGGAAGATGATGATCATTGCACGTTGATAGGTGGCCCCAACATTCTAGAGTCTGAAAGGCATGACCTTGTAACAAAATGTTCCCCAAGGGGTGATTAAAGTTTGTTTTATGTTGATCCTCCTCTGTAATCCTGATTTGGTTATAACCTAAAAACCATCCATTAAGGACAACATTTCATAACCGAGTGGAATCAATGATCATGTCAATATTAGGCAAGGGGAATTCATCTTTGGGACATGCCTTATTGATGTTGTGGAAGTCGTGTAGATCCTTATGCTAACAGGTTTCTTCTTAACAGGGACTATGTTAGATATCTAATCTTAATAGTCAATGGGATTAATAAAATTAGCAGTTAATAATTTTTCAAGTTCTTTTTTGACAAGGAGTACAATTTTAGGGTGCATCTTTCTCAATTTATGCTTGATGGGTTTGGCATCTGGGTGCACAAAGAGGTTGTGCATGACCAAGTCTGGGTCCAAACCAGGCATATCAATGTATGACCATGTAAATATATCTCCATATTCTCTTAACAGCTCTACAAAAACCTTCTGCTCTTGAGATGAGAGTGAAGCTCCTAACTTTATCATTATAGGTTCCTCTTCTCGAGAAAATGTTAACATGATGGTTTCTTCCATAAACATATTAGAGTATCTTCCATCCGTGTAGGATCAGGGGGAAGAGTAAGGTCAACCTCCCTAGGTAGCTCATCATTATCCTTGATTCGATAGATCATTTTGTCTCCATAGGTTCTTCATTTGTTTGTCTACAAGTACTTCAAAAGTCTGTTGCTATGAGACTTCCGTTTATTCCTTGCACACAAGGTTTCTCTAAAGTGTCCTTACTCTTTTTTCCAACCTTCTTACTCAAGTGTCCACACATCTCTGTTCTTCTCCAAAGTATTCGCAGGTGTCTAGTTAGAATGCAAAGCCTTTCTTGTGATCCCCATCAGGAATATAATCCTTGAGTCCCATGAATTATCTGAATGCCTCAGTCATTCTCAAATAAATTGATTGGAATGTGAAATTTTTGATCCCAATCTACACTTTTGGGATATACAAGGGTTACTTGGTAATTGGTTTGAGGCTTGGATCTAGATAAGGTAAGGATAGCTGAATCAGGGAATAGGTTAGTGGAGGCAAGATCCTCATAGAGGATACATTGGGAATCTGTATCGCTATCTGAATGAGATGAATTTTCCTCATGTTTGAAAGAGGTGGAATCAATCTCAAAGGGTGCATCATCATGAGGTCTTATTCCAAGACCAAGCTTGTTTGATTTGAAGCTCACAAAAGCATCAAATTACACAAAGATAACATTGCCACTCTGGTATATAAACCGAAGAAGGTCAACTATCAGAATTAAGAATACAACACATAAGTAACAAATACCTATTCCATTCCTTTCAGAACTTTACAATTACATTTTATGCAAACAACATACTTGATACAATGCTTAACGGAAAAGAAATGTCTTTCCACATATAGTACATTTAGAAAATCAAGCTGTAATTCCTTATAAATCAAATTAAACGATCTGATCATCCTGTCAGATCTGCATTGCTTTTACCACTTACGGTAACCATCTGCAAAAATAGTCAACATGAGTCAGTTCGATGAACTAAGCATGATAAGCACTAAATTTTAAAACAATTGCAATCTGTCAATTGTTTTCATTAAACACCCTATTTAAATGAGATCAATTATCCAAATAAGTAAACATATTCAGACTATGCCTTTGTAATACCAAATGACTATAAAAGTGTAACTCTATCATCGCTACAGAATAGTCCTAATCACTTCTCAAATATTTCTTCGAATATAAAAATCAAAGAACGAAAGTATCCCAAACAATTATCTTGAATCCAAAGATCAGCAACATTGCACAATCGTACTTTCATCAGAATAAGGAATATCATAGCAAAGCAATAGATACAGAAACAATTCCAACTGTAAGACAGATATCGGCAATGCATTGATATAAATAAAGAGAAAGGAAAAAATCATTCTCTTTTTCCCTTCATACAAGTTCACTACTGTACCGTCTCCACATATGGAAAGTATTCATCCAGTATGTATACGAACAAGTCCGACAACCACAAGAAGATTCACTGTCATAATAAAAATCGAACACAGCAAAAACTCCTGTACAGTGGCTAACACGTCGATAGTGCAGGCTATCAACCAACAGACTCTACAAGACGTTAAACAACATGAAAATCACCACATTTCCTGTCGAGGTACAGTCAACGGCTTATAGATCAGTCCAGCTCAAGGCAGGATAGTTATGCAACAGAAGACAAACACACCTACAATCCCATATATCCACCTATAGCCCAACGCTAGTCCCTTTTACACGCAGTAAGGCTTTTTTTTGAACCAAGTTCGAAATCAAAGAACCTCTAGTCTATCACGGTCAACAACAGAATTCATTGCATTAAACAATTAGATGTTTCCCTAAGACCATACAGAGATATATTACAATATCGTACATACACTGTCACGTCCAACTAGGGAAGTCAGAAAGGAAGGAACATATCATCCTGTATGTACCTCTGTACGTAATCGGAATCAGTCATATAGCACTCACGATTCATTTATACAGAGCCGCTTTACTTGATATAAATCATTACTCAGGAAAATTCCACAATGTCAAAACTACAGTATACCAAGTTAAGTTTTCAACTGAGGCAAAGGAAGATACAGGTTAACTCCCACAAGTTCTACTGAACCTGGACAACAGTGGCTTGACAAATGATTGCCAATGATTCCATCTGGTCAAGTCAATGGTGTACTTATTAAAATCAAGCAAAAGCAATTTCAATACTAATTTTAAAACAAGATACTCGACTGAACCTTTGCCAATTCTTCGCACAAGTTTACACAGAATGCAACGTAAAATATACCCAAAGAATCTATACCACAAAATCCATACAACACGAAGGTATTCCTACAAATAACAGAGGTCTTAGTACATGTTATTCTTTCGAGTCACTGGCTCACCAATCACCAAGGTTCAATTATATTTAACTTGAACAGAGGCCCAAATATAAATAAATCATTCTATCGACTCACAGAGTCGTTCATATTATAACAAATATATACCTATATATATTGCATACTGCTAATGGGTTGAAACCCAGAACCACAAAACAAGGAATACACAATTCCAAAGAAAGGTCGCAACGAAAATACAGAAACCCAAGAAGTTATTCCTTCAAAATAACTTAAAATTCCATAGCGAAACCCTACAAGGTTCTGTATCCTTCACAAATGATAACCACTACAACATGCAAAGATATCCAATAAGACTGGACATTCACACAAAATTCCAACAGTATTTTTCTTGACAAGAAACAAGCCTTAACAACAAGTTACAGTCAACAAGTTTCTACCGTATCCTGAACCCAGCAAAAGAAGCATGCACGGGATTCTCACGGAGCAGGAAGATACTCTTCAAGCACATACTTCACAACCCTACGCCGGAATGTAAAGCACAACAAAACAGTGAACAGTCTGAAGTACAACACATACCCAATAAGGGTTAAATTTGCAAAAACGAACAGCATAAGATACAGTATCAAATCACACAAGACAACCACTAGGAAAATCTCTATTTCCACAAATCATTTGAACAGAGTTGTTCTAATAAATCACTTGAAAGACAGCAAGATATTTAAAGGTTAGGGCCTAACATGCCTGGATTTTTACTCCAAAATTCCGAAGCAGACCACTGGAAGAGCTCAGACTTCCTTTTCCTTTTCCAAGTTAGAGTGACCAACAAAATTTTGCTATCTCCATGACATATATATTCCACTTGCCAGAGAAAAGAGTTAGATACCTTCATACTCACCATGCAACTCAAAGAAGACTGGTGCGAAGAACCAGTGAACAGGTAGAAGGAAAACCGAAATTCGCGACAAGCCAAACAAACCAACAACTTCTCAGTTTGCATGCCTTCACGCGAGTTCCGAGCTCGACTACCGAGCGCATTGAATGCATTTACACCAACTTTCCTGCTCAAACTCCACTTCCACCGACCGCCAAAATTGGCGACAGTCAAATAAAATTCCCAGGCCATTTTCAGTTTTGGCGACCTGCCACGTCGGCTTAGGTTAGCTGCTGTTAAAACCTCCGCCAAGACTTGTCCTTCATACATATCCTTAGCATTTAATGACATAGAAAACTCCGCCCATGGTTCGCACCCCTCCATAGGCCCCCATACATTTGTTCCATAGTTAGGTTAGTATCTTAGGTTAGAATTTAGGATAATACATATTCTAACCACATTACACTTAGATACCAACTTAGGACATTAGCACCTAGCCTAGGTCTAGGTTAGATTAATACTAATCTAACCCCTAGGTTAGTTTTAGTTTTAGGTTACTAACCATTAATAATTTCAGTTAGGTCTTCATTCTGTACACTCAGAAAAAGACCTACATCATACCTTCTTGAACAGGGTTAGCTCCTGTTCTGCCTTAGGCTGCAGAATCGTATGTAATCGAATTATTACTTGGTCCACGATCGAGACCTTCCAGATATACTTCCATATCGGGAACCAATTCATTTCACTTGATCAGCCTAAGTCATACTCCTGACTAGCTTATTCAATGCTTCCAGACCTTGCAACCTGTTCAAGGTCTTTAATTTTAATTCATCATGAACAAACTTAAAGCAATACTTGGATCAATTCCACTGATCCAAGACTAGGTATTATAGATGGATAACTCTATAATTCAATCCGAGATCAGATTAAACTCAGATGCAAAATGAAATAGATAAAAGAGTCTAATCATATTTTGACTCAGTCAAAGATCTGCAAAGAAAATACAGTACATATCAAGCATGATTTCTAAATCGAGGAACACATCCTTTTACAAGAAATCACATATCAACACTTGTATGCTCAGGAGAGAAAAATGCCTTTCTTTTTAGAGCATTTACAAATACCCGCATATGACATGCCAAAATCTTGTTTGGCATCTGAGATTGTTGGTCCATCCTCCCCTTGGTATGAACCTATATTTAGATACCTACAAGATGGAACATTTCCCCCAAGACATTACCCATTCTAAGAAGAAAATCCTTATCCACCATATAGCCCGTTATACCCTACTAGGAGGCACCCTTTATCATCATGGCTACGACGGGGAATATGCTTTGCTGTTTGGATGTTACTGACTTAATCCACGCTATTAAGGAAGTACACGGTGGACTATTTGTGGAGCACACACTAGTGGTATGGTCTTGGCTAAAAATCTCTTAAGGGTAGGTTTATTATTGGCCCCACCATGAAAGCAGACTATTGTAATTTCATCAATAAATGCGAGCTATGCAAAAAGTATGGGAACTTGATACATGCACCAACACATGCTTTGCAGCCTATTTGACACCTTGGTTGTTTTCCAAATGGGGCCTGGATCTCATAGGGAAGCTCTATCCTTCTTCTTCAAAATTGGCCACACCAACATATTCATTGCCACCAAATATTTACTAAATTGGTTAGAGTTTGTCCCACTTACTTATGTCATTGGTGCACAAATTAACAAATTCATCATGATCCATTCATCTTCCGTTATGGTATCCCTTCCTCCATTATCACTAATAATGGTAAATCCTTCAAAAACTAATCAAGACATTGTGTAAATGCTTCCGTATTCAACTCAAGTGATCTACCCCCTATTACCCCCAAGGTAATGGGCAAGACGAAGCTACCAATAAAACCCTTGTACAAATCATGGAGAAAATGGTAAGTAAGACTGGGCGTAATTGACACTTACAGATACATCCCGCCCTCTGGTCCTATCGAACCTCCATCCACACTCCTACTAATGTGACCCCATATTCCCTAGTTTATGGAACTGAAGCCATCATACCCTTAGAAGTGGAGCTTCCCTTCCTGAGAATATCTCTCCAAGATTATATTGATAAAGATGAATACTATAGAGTAGCTCAGCTAGCAGAACTAGAGTTGTTGGATGAAAAAATGTATAAGAGCGCTTAATCACCTCAAGGTCTATCAAAACACAATATCAAGAGGATATAACAAATGGATCATTCATCATGAATTTTATGTAGGTGATCTAGTCCTGAAATAAAATCAAAACAATACCGTCAAAGACATAGAAAAGAAAGGTAAAGTTGAAGCTAACTGGCTAGGGCCTTATGTGGTGATTTCTAAGTATGGATCAGGAGATTATAAATTGGCATATTCATATGGTAGGAGCTTCCGAACCTATGAACGCCATGCATCTCACCCGCTTCTATGCCTAAGTATGGTGTGCATATCAGATAAGAATAAAAGTAGAAAAACAAAGAATAAATAAGCAAAAACATGAAAAATTGAGAAATAGTAAAAAATAGATTGTCACGTGTGAAAACCACATAATTATGGTTGCAATGGGCAAGTTTTGGGTGAAAAATGGTTTCGCGACTCAAGGAGATTCGTTCGGCCCACATGTCACTATTGCATTAGGTGGGTAGCCCTAACCACTTTCTAGAAAATAATTTTATTTTCTAGGTCTAGGAATGGCGGGCCGTGATCTGGCTTATTTTATCTCATAACTGCATAAAGTATGTGCTTTTGAATATTTTCATCTAATTACTAGGGGCACCTTCATGTTCCACTTTCTCATACATATGCACATGGCATTCTGCCCTTTGTATATTCCCACAACACGCTGGGGGAGTCCATGGTTCTTTGTCTTTGTACATTGCTTCAAAACATGACCTTATATTAAAATACAAAAACATTTAGAAAATGATGCACAAAAAACCTAAACATTCAAAAAATCTTCCTTATAGAGACAAAGCTACACCAACTTTGTACCATGGTCTTAGGAAAACCTCGAAAACAATCTTAAACAGTAGCCTTGAGAAGTTTGTCTTTTAAAAGATAACCCAAACACATTAGAAAATATATCAATGTTGTCCCACAAAAGGTGGTTAATTACTTTTAGTTGTGGTTTGTATAGTTTTGATTGTGGGTGTCTTTTTGTGTTGTGTGACTTACAAGAATGGTCTAGTTTCTTACCTTTAGATTACATCTTGTTTGATTTTAATTGTGTATTGCATTGAGTTCACTTGTAAAAAAATGTTGTCTTTTTTTATCATTTTCTATGTGCATCTTTAGGATTCATTTTACTTAGATTGAATGCCAATTTAATTTGTTGTTAAATTTTGCATGAGTTCATTATTAGTTACATATTGTTGTGTTGTTCTGTATGTCTATGCTTGTTTGGTTTGATTAAATTTTTCTGTGTGTTTTTTTGTTGCACATCCGTTGTTATCACATCTATCATCTACCATTCATCACATTAACATCATAAAATACATCATATATAAAAAATGCTAAGTTTACATCATGCATGTATGATAACCTAATCATCACATATTGTATCATCAATGGGGTCAAGAGGGGTTGCCACATAATCACTAATCTATCCCCCCCCGCACCAATATCACTAGTATCAATCCCAAGTGCTAGAATATAAATTATAAATTGTCATCAATCAAATATATATGATATTATCTATGATATATCATCTATACAAAACATGAGATACACCATTTCTATCTAACATATACATGGGAAATGAGAAAATCATACATCATGATACACTCATACATTGCGAACATGAATCATTGTCATAAGGGCATTATCAAAACATGACAATTATAAACCATAAAATGTCCATATAAAATATGTACAAATTTCTGTCTCAAAAAGGGAATATACATCATCGATACAATCTTCCATCTAAAGGGGGTGTGAATCAAAACTGATCCTTCATCAAGAGGAATAATCACAATAATGATACATCGAATACAGACATTGATCAAAATAAAGCCTTCATAAGAGGCCTGAATACATACATAAATCTGTACAAAGAGGGGAAGATCAACCATAGCTCTTTCCCTCTTTGGGGTTTCCTAGTCTATGTCTTGGGGGAACGAAACAGTAGTGGTTATGATGGGCCGGCTCCAGGAGTGCCACCTTGCTGCTAGCTAGCTGTTAGTACAAACCTGACTAATCAGCCTGACCTTTGCAATATAGAGCCTATCCTAATTACGTGTAAATGATCAAAGGGAGCCACTCGCTGCTCTGCTAGAACCTTCTCTACAATAGGATATCCTGTAATACAAGGCCTCGCCACTAGATCTATAAATCTTGGATCATCTATGTGTTCCCTAAAGCACTAGCTACCTGTACAATGACATCCTGCTCACCTGTCAATTTTCCCCTATCGGCATGGGCATGTCTTGTAGTGGCGGCCTCCTGATCCCCGTCTACAGTAATGGTATGGACTTGAGCTCTCGCCTGGTCTCTATGAATAATAAAAACCTTACGTCTATACCATGCCTAATACCGTGCTGTCCAGTGACAATTTTTTACCTGAGTCGTGACAGATGTAAAACTCTCAATATCTAATCCCCCTGTGTTGCTAACTGAATGACATGGGTGCTTCCCACTGCACCATCCCCACCTTGAGCGGCCTGTAGTTTGGCATGATATGTCTCAGCTGTCAAGGTCTATACCTATACTCTAGCTTGATCCCTCTCTGCTATCAAGGCCTTTACCTTTTCCCTGGTCTTGTTTCTCTCACTTCCACATATAACTGAACGGCTATCACTGCCTATAGCTACTGTTGTAGTACAACTAGCTATCCATCATTTCCACCAACTTATGGAGCATGAGGCGGTAGACGCTTGTTGGGCGGAAATACCTATTGTAAAGGGGAATATATCCCCATTATAATGCCTACTGGAGGTAACTCTATCTTTAGTGCTTGGGGTGGTCCTTCTATCTTTGTCTGAGTATGGACCTTGTGCCTATGGCTGTTGTAGTGAAGGGACGTGCCCCCCACCCCCGTCATGACACTGGCCGTCAAAAGGATCATCATTGTCATCATCACCTCTGCCATCCCCACCGTCACAACACCCCCTCCACCCTCATCACCACTAGGTGTCCCTAATGGGGGTACCCTCACTCCTGCCTCCTATGCAGCTCTAGGAATCTGTCAATCGACAAGGAATCACTCTGTGGTACCATGGGGCATACAAGGGGTACAACCCTGGATCTTAACACTATTTCAAGGGAACCCACATGGCGAGCACCCACCCTATCAAAAGTTGGCCAATGCTTTGGCCCATGGAGATTTTTGGCCCCATGTTGAAGTTACTCCCTGGCCCTTGCGGGCATACACATATTTGTCTCAGGTATTCTTGGGTGATTGCAAACTGTCTCTGATACCAATCTACCATGTAAATGTCCAGCATATAGTTGCGGCTCCCCAACATGAAGTGCTCAACTTTCGTAGTAATGACCTCTAGGCCATTCTAAGGTGACTAAAAATGTCTGTATGGCCTCCATACCATTACAACATGTTGTAGATCATCTAAATCGTTGGCGGTGGTAATTGATACACATCTCCAAGGTGTGGCAGATGTCATACCAATCGAAACCCAACCAATACTAAGAAGGCTCCTCTAAGAGCTAAAGCTCTAAAAACATATAGGGGAAAAAAGGAAATGTGAATCCCATGCCCATATCTGCAGTAACATGGACAGTCCTACCATATTCTGCCGGT